>JZKD02S1674551.1:172890-185230 GCA_000966675.3 Picea glauca
CATCTGTCTGAGGGTGATAGTTGGTGCTAGGTGTCAACTCTGTCCCCACCAACCGAAACAACTCTCTCCAAAATGTCCCTATGAACCGATTGTCCCTGTCACTGACGATGTTCTTAGGCAACCCATGAAGTTTGAAGACCTCCCTGAAGAAAAGCTCGGCTACCTGAACTGCGTTGTATTCTATCGGTATGGCGTAGAAGTGAGAAAACTTGTTCAATCTATCGACCACTACATATATACAATCTTTACCCTGGACCTTGGGTAGACCGGTGATGAAATCCATAGATATACTCTCCCATTTCTACTCTGGAATAGGGAGTGGCTGAAGTAGCCCTGCTGGAAGAGAATGCTCAGACTTATTCTGCTGGCAAGTCACACACTCATTGACGTGTCTCATAACGTCTCGTTTGAGGCCCTTCCATGAGAACCTCTCTCTGATCTGTCTGTAGGTTTTGAAAAACCCCTGATGGCCTGCTAGAGGTGAATCATGAACTGCAGTGAGGATTTTCTTCTTAAGCCATGAATCTGGCACCAAGTAAACTCTATCCTTGTAAAATATGACATCGTCAATGAACCTGTACCAGTCATCCCGTATCTGCCCATCCATCACCTCACAAGCGAACTTGTTCTTGGAATATTCCACTAACAAGTGGGATTTCCAATCTATTGAAATCTCCATCAAAGAACATGCCACAGGTCTCCTCGATAGTGCATCGGCCACAATGTTCTTCTTCCCCTTGACATACTCTATGTCAAAGTCAAATGACTGTACCTTCGTCACCCATTTCTGTTGGTGCTCACTGAGGTCTTTTTGCTCAAGGAAATACTTCAAACTGTTGTGATCGGTCTTGACCACGAATTTGCTTCCCACCAAATATTGTTTGAACTTGGTCAAGGCATACATGATTGCCAACATTTCCTTGTCATAAATTGAGTACAACCTCTTAGTTTGACTAAGCTTCTGGCTCTCGAATACAATGGGGTGTCCTCCCTGCATAAAAAATGCACCAATCCCTTCGCCGGATGTGTCACACTCTAGTACAAATGGCAGGGTGAAGTCTGGTAGTGCCAACATTGGACAAGTTCCCATGACTTCCTTCATGTGATCAAAGGATTCCTATGATTTCTCAGTCCATATGAAGGCCCCATGCTTGGTAAGATCTATCAACGGTGCTCCAAGCTGAGAAAAACCCCAGACGAACCGCCTGTAATAGCTGCATAGCCCGAAGAAGCTCATCAATTTTGTCATGTTCTTGGGCGTCGGCCAATCCAGAATGGCCCTGATCTTGTCTTGGTGCACCTGTACTCCCTGTGCACTGATGATGTGGACTAAGTAAAGCATCTCTATCATACCGAACTCGCACTTAGACTCTTTGGCATATAATGACTGTGCCTCCATGATGCTCAATACCTCATCCAGGTGCCTCATATGATCTTGCCATGACCGGCTATAAATCAAGATGTCGTCAAATAAAATCAAGACTGGTTTCCTTAACTGATCCCTGAATATATGGTTCATGCAAGACTGGAATGTAGCGAGTGCATTGGTTAGCCCAAATGGCATAACCAGGAACTTGAAGTGTCCAAAATGACATCAAAATGTCATCTTTTCTATGTCTTGCTCTCATATGCTGATCTGGTGATAACCAGAGCGTAGATCAATTTTTGAGAAGAAAAATACCCCATGCAGTTCATCCATCAACTCGTCAATGCGTGGGATAGGGTACCAGTTTTTGATGGTTTTATTGTTCAAGGCTTGGTAATCAATACACATCCTCATGGTTCCATCCTTCTTCAGAATTAAGACAACTGAAGAAGAAAATGGGTTGTTGCTCAGTTTGATGTGTCCCATCGCAAACAATTCCTTGATTTCCTTCTCTACCTCATCCTTGAACCTTCTAGGATGACAATAGGGGGGGGGTGATCATAGGTTTGGCCCCCTCCTCTAACTCAATGGTGTGCTCAAACCCCCTATCAGGTGGTCTCCCTGGTGGGATTGCCTCAAAGACCTGTTGATGTCATCCCAATAAGTTCTTGATCTCTATGTGGTATTGTTGTCGATCTTTTGAATCCTTCTGAGTAGTGATCAAGCATTCTGTGACATATGCTACCTCTCCATGTTTGAATATCCTCTCCATCCTCTTAGCTGAAACTGTCCTAGGTGCCCCTGTTGACATACCTCTTAGAACAACCTTCTTCCCATCCTGATCTTTGAATCCCATTTCCAAGGTTTGGTAGTTGGTAGTGATTTTTCCCAAGGTAATCATCCACTGAACTCCTAACACCACATTTGTGTCTGATAGGTCAACCACATAAAATGTGTCTCTCACTGTGTAGTTTCCTAACTTCATCTCTAAGTTTGGAATTATGTCTAGACACTCCACTGTGTGGCCATCTGCTACCACAACATCAAACCCCTCAAAATCCTCTATCTGAAGTGCCCGTCTCGACACTAGTGAAGCATTGATGAAGTTGTGGGTGGCCCCACCATCTATCAGGGTGATTTCCCATTGCCCCTGAATAATCCCTCTGATACGGAGGGTATCATACCTGGGAACACCAAAAAGGGTTGCTATGACCCCTCCCTTTGTTGGTTTCCTCCTGTTAGCCTGCTCTGGCGGTTTTGGGACTACTGGAGGATGGGATCCTATCGGTGTCGGTGGTCTACGGGGAAGTTTCTCCTCTACTGGTGTTGACTCCTCTTCTGAACTAGTGGATCCAATATCTTGCTCCTCCTCCTCACTGTCCATGTTGTCTGCTTCTACCTCAATATAATGAATCTCTCCCTTGCCCATGCACCTGTGGCCTGGGAACCAAGGATATCTATAGCCGAAGAAAAGCTTCTTCCTCATAATCTCTCACCTAGTCTCATCATCCAACTTCTCCTTGCCCTTCCATTCTCTCTGGAATGGCTTCCTGTCTTGATCCCTCTGGGGCACAAATGGTTTGGAGTAAGTTTTAGTCTTTGGCACTGAGTCTTCCAGATCTTGAGTGCGAAGGATGGCATCCTGCAAAGTGGAAGGCCTATATTCCTTCACCCATCCTCTCAAAGGCTCTGTGAGTCCTTCTGTGAATAGCATGATCAGCTTGGGTTCTGATATACCTGTCACTGCCACGACTACCTACTGAAACTATGTGATGAATGCCTCTACTGTGCCAGTTTGTATCAACTGGGATATATCCCTAAAGTGTATCTCGGGATCCTTCCTGTCAAACCTATCCATGAGCCTATCTGTAAACTCCCTATAGGAGGTGATGCGACTGTGACCCAATGTCACCAGTCCATGATACCACCACTCATGTGCTTCACCCTCCAGGTGTAAGGTTGTGAAACTGATGGCCTCTGTCTTGGTCATCTGGTTGAGCTTGTAATACGTGTCTACCTTTTATACCCAAGATCTGGTGGTGTATTTGGACGATCAGTCGAAAGAAGGGATGGTGAGTTTCCCAACTTTTTGGATGAAATCGAGGTTATGCCTCTGCTGCTGTTGTGGTCCTCCCCTTTTGCGGCTCTCTAGGGCGGTTCCTAAGTCTGAGTCCATAGTACTCGACTAAAGTCATGCCCTAATGGAAGTCATGACCTAATGTTGCATACTCCCTCCTATACCTTGCAATGTCGTCGGCATGAGTGGGTGGCCTCTGTGTTATTGGTGGCAGTGCTTCTACCGGGGGTGCCCTCTGGAAACTGGGAAACAAGGGTCTGGGAATCCTACTCGCTGAGGTGTATGTGCGAGAGGGTGACTGGGGTCTACTGCCTGCTCCTGAGTTCGCCTATGCTACATGCGGGACTTGTGTATCTGGGGTGCCCACTCTAGCTAATCTATCAACCACCTGTGCCAAGGACTGAGACATGGTCCGTTGACTAGCTAACATACCATTGATAACCTACATGAAAGTTGCCTCTGGATTTTCGGGGGCCTTGCCACTGCCCTCTAGTTGCTCATATCTATCTCCTAGCATCCTCTCAGCCTCATGCTCAGCCTCACGCTCTGCCCTTCTCTTAGCTTCTTTGTGTGCCTCTTCCTCTTCCTCTGAGCTAGGAGAAAAAGGGGGAAAATCAGGCCTATGCATTCTTTCCTGATGCCTATTGTAAGTGACATATTCGTCACCTACGTGTTCACGACCCTCTGGGTCTTCTGCTGCACTCATTTTCTTTAGTCACAGGCTGGAAGGACTAAAGCTTTGATACCACTGTAATGTTCCTGACTTGGCTAGTCTAGGAAACACTGCTAATGTGTGTGTAGGATCAAAGGTTTACAACATATAAATGATCATACAAATAATAAACGCGACAAAGGACTGCAAAGTTTTTATTATGATATCTTTGTAGATTATAAAATGGTTGAATGCGGCTGAATAAATGACAATATTCGACTAAATCAACATACAAAGGATCTTAGCCAGAATATAAATAAGCAACTGTGGCTGAATAAAATAACAACACTCAGCTAGATCAAAAGACAAAAGGATCTTAGCCGAAATACAAATAAGCAACTAAAAGATAATACCCGGAATATGGGAGCACTATGGAATCAATGAAGAATGATGGAAGACCTAGATGATCTTCCCGGTGACTAGGGTGTGTCTTTCAACACCAAAGTCAACCAACTGGTGTCTTCCTCCTGGAATACACTGAACTATATCTTCTGAGATGCACCTCTTCTCCTCAATGACAAGTCATAATCTGCATAATGATCAATTAGCGCGCTGACCCTTCCTTTATAGCTTTCCAAAACCCTAAATCATGCTGAAACCCTAAATCACTGTTGAAACCCTAATTCACTGTTGACTTCTATTTTTAGCTCATAATAACTTAAAAGCATTGTTAACCCTTGTTAGCTCAATTTCACTTTCCGAATATAACACCTGTGACTAGAGTAACCTCTAGTAACCCTATTTACCCCTCTTTGGCCTTGGCTATAGTCTAACGGGGTGGTTTATACCATTAAGCCTCCTTTTCTGGAGCTCCTATTTGGAAAGGGACATTACAAAAGGGGAAACTTAAAGAAAAAGGGGAATGTCTAACTTAGTAGGGAATCTAGCTTTTGTAACTTTCTATTTGTGAACTTAACTAGGCTTTAACTAAGGCATAAGTCATTTAATAAATGTAAGGGAATAAAGGGACATCAAGGAGCGTTTTTAGGAATGATTTTAGGTGGCTGAGGGAAATAGGAAAAAATAATTAATTAATAAATTGATTTTTTGGTGAAACTAAGGGATCGGGTGACATGTGTAAGGGGGGAGGTTTTTCCTAATTAAATTTAATAAAAAGAATCTAATGAGGGTTTGGGAAACTAATCACTAAGAAAAATCTATAAAAAGGATGGTGGAGGAGGATTATGGATCACGTCTGGTGGGCGTAATGTTACGTTGTCGATATTTTTCTTGACTAAGTTTCCTTGTGGGAGTTGGGATGCCCAACTCGATTAGAGAGTGGTAGCTCGACCTTGTGAGGCGAGTTGGGAGATAAATTTCTCTGGTTCATGTGCACGGACCCTTTGCGGCCCGGGGGGCTCAGGGGGAAGAAGAGTATCCCTAGCGTTGGTTGGGGGGTACCCGTGAGCTCTCAAAAATTAGAAAGAAGGAGCAAGGAGGATTAATAGTGGATGAAGATCATCAACAAGTCCATCCACCAGTTAAGGTACACAATTTCAATTTCACACTTTTAAAGTAGTTAAATTTTGTATGTGGTTTTATACGTAGATGGTTGTGGCATTGGTTTCTGGTTATGCACATGATTTTAACAGTTCCTTGCCCCTTGTATTTTGTTTCCTGTAACTTTTTCCCAGCTTGGTATTGCGTTCACTCGCCATTGTGCATTTTTATTTTAATATCTCTGAGATTGTTCACCCCTTCCCTACCTTGTTCCTTGTGGTTTCCTTGTGTTTTCTTATTCATTTGGCTCTGATATGCATGAAAAGGAACTCACCCCTTTTGGTTTATTTTTTTACCTCCAATTCGGTTTTACACAGTAAATTAATCCCTTCATTACCCAACAGTTTTATGCCTTTAATTATTTATTTTTTGGTTGATCCCTGATGTTATTTCCCTTGTGTGGATGCCTAGAAATTACCCGACGATTTACATATTCGTCACGACATTTCCCTGTTCTTCACCTTGTACAATGAGTTCCATCTCCTTTCCTCCATGATTGTGTTACCTCTGTGATGATGGGGGAAGGTGTAACCTTGTGTCCTTTCCTTGCTCAGAGTTGTATGTGTTTATGTGCAGCTAGTGTCTCCACACAACCTTTCCTCACCATTCAACCCTTCCGTGAATACTTTTTTGAGTACCTTGTGTGTTGGAAAAAGGAAAAAGAAAAATAAAAATACTTTTGGTCTTACCTTTGGACCCCATGCCTTCACACCAATGCCTAGCGTAATTACATCACTGACCTCTGTAAATTTATTAGATTGTATCCTAGCGATTACCTTATCCCTTACACCTCTGCGTTTTCTCCCTCCCAAATGGAATTTTTCCAGAGTTATCTTGCGATTTCATTCACACTCTTGAGCAACATTGGTGGGCATTCCCTCAACGTTTTTTTTTTTTTTTTTTTTCATTTGATTATACACAACATCAACTAGCATTTTCTCTTCTTATGAGGAGGCTCGACGTATTCATTCCAACACTGTTCTTACACAAATTTAAAAACTTTATGTTACCCTACGCGTGAGTAGAAGAGAGCACTGTCATGCTTTCTTTAAAATCGTCCTTTAAGCTCAGTGACCTTTACCCTTCCTCCAATGATCTTCTCTCCCTCTACTCAGTGACATGTGCATGCGATTTTTCCCTTCCATCTCAGATAGAGGCTTGCAATTTCTACGACTGGGTTTAACCTGTGCTCTCTTTTTGAAACTCTAATAATCTCACTAAAAGTTTCTCTGCGTAGATATGGGTAGTTATAACCATGCAAATTTTGATTTTGGCTGCACGATCCCTTCCATCTGTGTTCTGAGATAATCGTTGGTAGGTTTCCTTAAGAGTTTCCCTGTTTTCTTATTACCTTTCTCGTTTATGAAACTTCACATATCAGAGGATGTCATAATCCTTAACTTTGGGCGTTAACTGTCAGTGAGTTCTTGGCTGCATGCAACATTACCTTATTCCCTGCGCCTGTAAATTTCCCCTTTATTTATTCGCGATGACACTTGGAGACTTATTATCTTGGTTAATCTTTCCAGGGTGCATCCCTTCCTAATGTTTCTCTTAGAATTTATATGCTAAAGTTATTTTAGGCACTAAATGTTCACCCTTACCATTATTTTATTTCGGCAATAACTTTACTCTTGTATTATGTAATTGTTCGTTACTTTGGGTCTCTCTCTTTAACTGACCCTTAGAGACAAAAACCTTATACTATTATTAGTATGGTACCTTGCCACCAATTTATTTTTATTCCTTGGCGTTTAAATTTTTTAAAGGTTGTTGAATGGATTAAATTAAGGTGATAGGTTAAATGTCTAGGGATGCCTTGTATCATTTATACATTGCTTCATGTGAGTTAGTTTCTTCTAAAGGAGACCTTAAGACGAATTATTTAAAGCTCTTGCACCACTAAGTCAGGTTAGGTTATAAAGGTTGATTGATTATTAATGGAATTCTCGCATGCCTTGAATCAGTCATATCTGAACGACAAATTACCTGACATTAGAAGATTGTGCTTATGGAATTCATGTAATTTATGATAATTATTGATTCTTAGACTTCTCATGCAATTGAATTTTAGGTAATCAATGGGTTTTATATTTCAGACTTCTTTCGCATTGGATTGTATGTCATAAATTAAGTTATAGATCTTAGATCCTTGCACATGTGGATTTTATGTGTTGAATGATGGATTAGTAATCTTTTCTTGCATCAACAAGTGTATTAGTGAATGATGGACTACTATCTTTACATGTAATAATAGATTTATCAATGAACTGGATTTTTAGCCTTTATTGCGCCACTAAATTGTTAACGAATGATTGATGTAGACCTTAGACTTCCTGCACTTATGAATTCTTGTAATGTGTGATGGTTTAGAATGGTTTATCTTGTGCTTACCTTGAAAATGATGTTGATTATTGTAAATTCGATGACTGATTTAATCATTCACCTAAAATTAAGTAGATATTTGTTGCACCTTAAAAATAAGGATAAGTGGATGATTTGTGCCTTGGCTTATGTCGTTGTTGATTGATTTAGTAATTGAGTTCTCTTGCGCCCTGGAATTTGTATGCTACATGTGTTGGTTTACTGGAATACTATCGCTCCTTGATGATCATTGATGATGTTGATTTAGCTTAGACGATGTGGACTTGATTGTGTGGGTGGGATGTAGACACCTCCTTGTTCCTTAGAACAAACGCCAGCCCTAAGACCTTAAATGGTCAAAATCGATGTGAACCTCAGCTTGAGCATTTCTTATGTGTCCTGGAGGTCCTAACCTTGCAGGGTAGGTCGAGTGAGTAGTCATCTTGTATCTTTTTCCTGATTAAATGTAGTCGTGAATTGTTTCAATATTTTGTATTGGGCTAATATTCTACGCTATGTATGTTTACGTATCGCTATCCTTCGTTGGCAGGTTGATTGAATTGATATTTATTTCAATGACGAGTAGTGATTCATGTTGTTACCTTGTGTCGTTATTCATTATGATTTATCTTGTTTATGTGTCATCATCATTGTATGAATGAAATTCTCTTGGGATGTTATTTATTTGTGTTAATGCGTCATTGTGTATCATTATTCACGACAGTAACTTGGTGGGGTTATGTCGCGATTGATTGATAATGTGTTAATATTTTTTCATTAATATATATTCGATGATATGACATGATGTAGCTATTAATTGTGTTGTATATTTCCTAACGACAAAAAAAATTGACCTATTGTTTGTCTCTTTTGTAGTCGTAATGGCGGGGTCATTACATATGGTATCAGAGTGGGTTCAACCCTACGACTGTGGATATCCAATCCTTCCACTAAATTAAGCACTTGATTTATACTCAACGCTAATTGAATTATTAACCTATCCTTGCGGTAATCATGATTAGAGGACGTCGTAGAGAGTCACAGAGTTGTGCCTAGGGAGGAGGTGTGACACCTTCAGTAGCACCTGTGCCAGAGAGGTCCAACCCTTAAGGAGAAGAAAAAGTCTTGAGCATGAGTGGATTGTTGCGCATGATGCGTTGGGTGTGACAGGGTCCTTCCAAGGAAATGCTAGATACCTTGAATAATTGTTTGTGATGAGATAAGGCCAGGGTGCCTATACCCCTAAGGGTCCACCGCACACCCCAACCAGTACTAGTATCTTTCATGATAAACCCGAGAGGGTTAAGTTCCTAAGTCCATGAGTGATCTAGATTATTTTCGACACGAAATGAGATCAGAGATATAATAAAGAAATGCACAGAGATATTGCAGATATTCAATAATATAACATAAATGTATCAGATATGAAACCATAAACAAAAATATACAGTAATACATGATTTCTATTAATGAAACAAATGTACAGAGATTGTAAAAATACAGAGTGAAGGACTCACTAGAATGGTGGCAACTTATCTCTGAGAAGAGATGTGACGACTACTCACATTCGCAAAAAGATGATTACAATGAGGCTCTGAAGGCATTTTTACAATAAGAAGGAATGCCAAAAATCCTAGACATCCAAAAACCTAACCCTAGGAGATGAAGCGCCAAAAGTCATGTGGGCCCGGTTTGGGTAAGTGAGTACATCAACTTCTCGGGGTCGTAACTTTTGCATACGATCTTTGTTTTAGGTGTGTGATAGCTCGTTGGAAAGGTATTGTCGAGGAGATTCATTTTGGGGGATTAATGATGCATTTGGATATAATTAAGAACCTTGATCTCAAAAAACCTTCATTTGGACCCTCAAAATGGCCCCGGAAGTTAAAACCTGCTAAAAATAGTAAATTGCCAAAATTGCAGAAAATTGTTTTGAGCCATTTGGAAAAGGTGGGTGGCCATCGATATCCACTTGGATCAATCCTCCCTCCTTAGGAAGCGATGGTATCCATTGCGTTGAGTTCCTGGGGGAGAGGGAAAAGTGTTTGTTGAATCTGCATCTTGGTGAGTTGCTTGTCTTGCTGGAGACATCGCATTGCTCAGTTTGTGGAAATTTGTCATGAACCTGTTGAGGTTGAGGATGTTCAACAAGTCGAGATACATGAGAGGATGATGTGCAGAAGGAATCTTCACACTTTTCGATAGCCTTTTCGACTTGCTTCTGTTGAATAGAAGGTGCTTTGGGCAAGCCTGTAGTGGTTGCAGTGTCCTTTTGTTCTCCTTTTGAATAGATTGTGATAAAGCTAAATTTTGCAGTATGAGATACTACCTTGCAGCACTTTTTAGGTGGAACAATAGTCGTAACTACCTATCGTATTTTGTAGAGATGACCCCCGCAAGTAACAATGACACTATTGGGTCGAGACTCATAAACAGCATGGCGTCTCCACATATATGGTTGGCTCAAAAGAACATCACATACATCCAGTGGGGAAACATCACATAATACCTCATCCTTGAAGGGTTGGATGCCGTATGACAATCGACATTGTTGGATAACATGGAGATCTCATCCTTGCCGAAGCCACTCGATGTTGCATGGCTGTGGGTGTGGTTTTGTTGACAATCCCAACTATTTGACGACCTTTTTCCGAGATGAGGTTTTTTTGGCTTCCGCTATCGACAATGAAATGCAGCGGGGTCCCCTTCACCCACATCTGTGAATGAAAAATGTGCCCCGACTCTTCAAGATCCGTTGGCTCTTTTGGATGAATTGTTGCGGTCACAACAATAGCAGTGGGGTTTGTGTCAATGATCTGTCCTTTACCACTATTTTCAGAATCAGATTCTGAATCAGGGTTCAGCTCCTTCGCTTTGATCTCGGACACCAATGACTATTTTGAGAAACATTCATCGGTGTTGTGCCAGGGGATTTTGTGGAAATCACATCATTTTCTGGTGTCCTTCTTTTTCTTCCCATGACCCTTCTTTTCCTGTGTCTTGGACTGGTTTTCGGGAGAATTTTTGTTAGGGTCGTCTTTGTCATACTTTGGTTGTTGCGGATTTGAAGACCCAAATTCCCATTTGTTATGGTGCTTAAATTTTTTCTCGATTTTAACAGCATATCGATAAGAAGCATCGATTGATGAGATGTCTAGAAAATCCATTTCAATTTGGATGTATCTGTGTAGAGCCCCACGGTATTTCAGAACCAAATGTCTCCCTTAGTCTTTGATGCCCAGCTTGGTGTGCAAGGTATGGAAGGTATTGGTGAAATCCGAAACTTCTTGGCCCCTCTCTTGCCGCAGTGTGGTCCATCTCATGTACTGGTCCTCATAGTTTCCAACAGGGTAATACTGTTCTTTTAGCACATCCACACAAAAATCCCAAGTGGGATCGGCCCCATAAATTCCATACTCCTCTGTGGAACTTTGCTGCCAGTAAGTTTCCCACCAATGTTTGACATGAGGGAGATCTTTAAGGAGTGCGAAGGTGATCTTTTCTTTGTCAGAAAAATTTTGAACAGAGAAATAACCTTCTAGTAGAGTTAACCATTTTTCTAGGGCTTCTGCATCTATATGTCCTTCAAATACAGGAATATCAAAATTAACTTGTACCTTGAAATCCAAGGTGCCTCCAAAGTGGCCACTTGATGAAGATGTGATTGATGCTATCGGTAGGCGTTGAAGGATGTGGGAAAAATTCTCCATCATTTCGTCCCTCTATCACGTGAGAGCTTGCTCAAGCAACAGATTGATAGGATCGTCTGCTCTGTCATTTTTCTTTTCTTCCATCATTGATGGTTTTTGAGGTGTGTGAGAGAGATTGTATTCAAGAGAGACAAGCTCTAGACCCAACTTTCTATAATCAGACCTCGTCGGGGACATGCACTGAAAAAACGATCAAGAGCAGCCTGCTCTGATACCACTGATCCGGATTATTTTCGGCACGAAATGAGATCGAAGATATAATAAAGAAATGCACAGAGATATTGCAGATATTCAATAATATAACATAAATGTATCAGATATGAAACCATAAAAATAGATATACTAATACACGATTTCTATTAATGAAAGAAATATACAGAGACTGTAAAAATACAGAGAGAAAGACTCGCTAGAATGGTGGCAGCTTATCTCTGAGAAGAGATGAGACGGCTACTCGCATTCGCAAGAATATGATTACAATGAGGCTCTGAAGGGATTTTTACAATAAGTAGGAATTCAAAAAACCCTAGACATCCAAAAACCTAACCCTAGGAGATGAAGCGCCAAAAGTCATGTGGGCCCCGTTTGGGTAAGTGAGTACATCAACTTCC
>JZKD02S1674551.1:185280-237593 GCA_000966675.3 Picea glauca
CATCAACTTCCCGGGGTCGTAACTTTTGCATACGATCTCTGTTTTAGGCGTGTGATAGCTCGTTGGAAAGGTATTGTCGAGGAGATTCATTTTGGGGGCTCAATTATGACTTTGGATATCCTTGAGAACCTATATCTTGAAAAACCTTCATTTGGGCCCTCAAAATGGCCCCAGAAGTTAAAACCTACTAAAAATAGTAAATTGCCAAAATTGCCAAAAAACTGTTTTGAACCATTTGGAAAAGGTGGGTGGCCACTGATATCCACCTAGATCAACGAGTTCCATGGATGAATCATTCGTCAAGGCATTGCTGGAGAGCCCAACAATGTGCTTTGTGGTTCCCGATTTCGACCTCCATCATGAAGGTCGACATAGGAGGTCTTCAGCTAAAGGGGAGCACTCTTCTATGGAGGAAGACACCCATACCTCAACTAAACATGGTCGACGAAGCCATGTTAGGGGAATGGTTCCGGGAGAAGTAATTTTCAGAGTAATTCAGTGAACATCATCTCGATGAGTTCAACGCCTTACAATAGGATGGTCGTATGGTGTCGGATTAGGATACCATATTTATGGAGCTACTTCGGTATGCCCCTCATATGAAAATGAAGAAGCTAGAGATTAGCAACTTCATGACCGGCATTAACTCCATCTTTCGTGCGAAGGTTAGGATCTAAATTCCTCGAATGTTGCACGATGTACTCAAGTAGGCCTCTTAGATAAGGAATATTTGATTGCGGGAGTCTAGGCAAGATTCCTACAAGACCGTCTGGAATAAAAATATCTGGTATGCAATAGCATCAGACGTCGTCTAGACCAAACCTATTGGTATCAATATATGTCTATAGGACCCTTGTTCACGACACCTTGATGATAGGTTCCTTAGCAGAGGGTTCCCTACATGGGACCACCTAATCTGCAGCAAAACCACATGCAACCATTGTTTAGGCTTGTCAATAGAACAAACCAAGATCTTAAGATGGTGGGACAAAAAATTATATTCCAGGGCCAAGAGTATTGGACTGCAGGTGGGCGATGGATAGGTGGAGCATCATCTTACCAACAAGACTGTCCAGTTGAAATGGCCAGAGCAGCTGAGTCCACGAGACACACTACCTTGGAAGAGGTGGGCAAGGCCTATGTGATTCATGACCATGGTAATTAACCTCCAGGCCGAGCGGTAATCCACTGTGATCGAGGCATTAGGTTACATCACCAAATGATATTTTAGTATTTGATAGACCCGGTCGCTATGGAGAGCTTCGATTCTAGTACCACGCTGAAGGGATTGGGGTAAGGGCTTTGACATGAAGAGTTTTGATTCATTGATGTGGCTTCAGGTGCCAACTGGATGGTTGGAGGAAGGAGTTTGAACTGTTGCTTAAACCTAGGGATAATGTAATGAAGTCCGACTTACATCACGTTCTTAGGATCTTATGATGACATGATCAATATGGACTAGTGGGAATCGCATGATGTGATACTCAACGATAAGACGAGGCAATTGAGTTGGATCGGCGATGAAGGATAGAAACATGTGATTGTAGGAAGAAAATGGGGAGTATCCCCGAGGTTCATTCTTCCCTACAACTATAAGAGAGCATGCGCAGCATGAAATTTATATGCATACTTAGCGTTTGATGCAAGAGCATCGCCAACTTAGCAAGCGTGGAGCCAGCACATGTGTTTTTGAACACATGACATATAAGCTTGACAACTCTTTTTGAATTTTCATTTAAGATGAAGCGCCATATCCTTCAATAAAACATTTATGAAGGAGCGCCTGTTGTATTTTATTAGACCTCGAGCCATACACTCTTGTCTGAAATAGATAGAAGGTATTTAATCTAGTTAATGCAGGTAGATAGATGTTTAAGTCTAGATTAGACAGTTTAGAGTTCGAGAGGGAAAACGGATATAGACACCCTCCTTTGTACATTATTCAAGATTCAGATTATCATTCATTCAGGAGCAGAAGAGAAGCACAAGCAGAGAACTGATGAAGAACACCCATGTACAGATGATTTTGAATTAATAGAAGAGTTTTTGATTCAATTTCATGCTCGGTGGTGCTTCTCTGTGTATGATGCTCATATGTCCTTGAATGTATGTTTTCTTGTATGCATTTGCTTTTCGAATATGCTGTGCATGTGATTTCATAGATTTAGTTGAAGTCTGAGAGAGAACAGAATGAGTTTCAATTGTTTCTCTGTTTGAGCCGGGAGATTCCTGCATAGAGTGCAGTGGAATTCATCCGCATAGAGTGCGTTGATGAAGGCTCAGAAGTTAAACACTTATTATCATTCACCCAGAAGTTATAAGATTGTTGTGGAAGCCGTGTGAAGAGGGCAGAGACTACTGTTGCTGGAGGTACACAGAGTCTGAAAGGCTCAACACTCGGGGAGCTGTTGAAAGTCGAGCATGAAGAGTGCGTGCGGGCAGGCTTTCCTTGGAGGAATCAGAGGGTAAAATCTCGGGAGGTTTAGTACCTTCGTGACATAGTTGAAAGGAAGCACAAGAGTTGTGCCAAAGAGGGTCCGAGTAGAAGTTGCAAGTGCAGACATTAGAAAACAAGAGCTGAGAAAGAACACTTAGTCGTTCTCAGGAGATCCTCGAGAGGGAGGAATCGACGGTCAAGATTCACCGAAGAGATTGACGAAATCCCGCCAGCCATCGGATCGTGCGGAGTTGCGCAGGGTTTAAGCCCCAGCGAGCAGAGGAGGAGTTATTGGGATTTGGTTCATCGGAATATCGGAGTTTACGTGGTCCTGAAACTCATGTAGAACAAAATCGCGATCCGCGATTTCCAAAAAGGATCTCAGCCATTGATCTCAAGGGGGTACGTGTCAACATCAGGAGCAGAGTCAGGGTTCAGTCCATCAGGGATTCGAGATCTTCGAGGACATAGAACTTACGCAGGTTGAAATCGCGATTCATGATATTCCGACAGGCGATCAGAGCCGTCCATTGGCAAGGACACGTGGCAAGAGATCTGAGCAAGTTGGCGTTTGGAGGCATCGGGGTTTCCTGGAGTGGAAAACACTTGCAAACTGAAATCGCGACCGACAATTTCTCGAAGTGATTGGAGCCGTTGATCGGAGGAACACGTGGCGAGAGATCCCGAGGAGTCGGGATTCGACATTTCGGGATTTCCGGAGTCAAGTGCATTGAGTAGGTTGAAATCGCAATCCGCGATTTTTTGATAGCGCTGAGTGGAGGACAGGTGTCGGAGGATTAGGTCTCACCCTGAGGTGACGACAAGTGGCATCGCAATTCGGGGTTCGAGATTTGGCAAGGTCTGTGAACTTGTGCATCAGGGATCGCGAATTCCCGAAACGTGATTTCCTGATCATTACAGGAGCGTGGGCCCCAAATATTTGCCGTGGACAAAGGATAGGTGGAGTCAGGGTTCGGGGTTCAGATATTCGTGGTACCCATGAACCGCGACATCACATATGCCAATTTCCCGATAGGGAAATTCCTGACAGGAGACGAGGAAGGGGTGACATGGACACTTCATCGGGGTTCGGGGTTTTGTCATATCCGATTTTCACGAGTGCAGGACTCGCGATCCCGCGAGGTCCGATTTCCTGATATAACACAAGGGAGTCATAAGGATAGTCCTGTGGGTATAGAAAAATTCCGATAGGGGATTTGGAGAGCGTTTCAGCTCTTCGGGCCTAAGGGAAAAGAAGGTCCTGGTGTTGCAGACGTGCTGTGGGTGGCGCGTTTGCGTCAAGTGGTATCAGAGCTTGGAAAATCTCTTTGTTTTCTGTAACAGAGTAGAAGAGAAAATTCACTATGCCGCCATGGAGAAGAGATATACAATCACCCGATCCAGAGGGGGAAAGGGAATCGTCCAGAGAAAGAGGTAGGCCAAAGCAGAATCTGGAAGTAGAAAGACAACTGAAAGAATTACGCTCTATGATTGGGGATATGGGAGCAAAGCAAAGGCGCAAAGATGATGCAGGAGATACCAGTGAATCCGAGGATGAAGGTGAAGCTGGACAGGGAGCAGGAAAAATCCCGACGGAAGATGCAGCAAATGAGCGTTTAATGAAAGCCATAGCCTGGATGAGTTCAAAGACAAAAATGGATATTCCGACTTATGAAGGAAATCTGGATGCAGAAGAGTTGTTGGATTGGATTAGATCTCTTGACACCTACTTTGATTATGAGGATATCGAAGAGGATAAAAAGGTCAGACATGCTGTCACCAAATTGAAGGGACACGCAGCATTATGGTGGGATGAGCTTCAAGCAGATAGATGCTCCAAAGGTAAGCAAAAGATTAAAAGTTGGGATCGAATGGTTGCGAAGATGAAATAAAAATTCATCCCAAGGGATTATTAGATCACGTTGTTCAGGAGGATGCAGAACCTGAGAAAGAAGTTGATGACGGTGAAGGAGTACACTGAGGAATTTTACAAGCTCAACATCACAGCAGGTCATCGGGAGAGCGATGATGAAAAAGTTGCCAGGTATATGAATGTATTAAGATATGATATCCAGGATGAGATGAGTATGGAAACCATCCGAACAGTAGAGGATGCGTATCATATGGCGTTAAAAGATGAGGAAAAGATAAGTCGTAAGCAAGGACAGCGAGGCCGAGGTAGGATCCAACCGAAAGGTAAGTCCGTTGCTCAAGATAGATTCTAGATATCTAAGGACGACTGGAAGAAGCGTCAGACGAGACCAGAAAGAGTTGGAAGTTCTCAGCGAGGTCAGCATGCTGAACAACGAAGGCAGCAGGTAGAACAAGGCGGAGGATATGCTGACGTGGATACTTTTCCTCGTACCAGAGGTAGAGGAAGAGGCAGAGGAGGAATCATCACATGTTAAACATGTGGGAAAAATGGACACAAGGCAGTTGACTGTCCAAATAGGAAGACAGATAAAGGAGAAGCTCACATTGCCCAAGAACAGAGGTGAGATGTTGAGGAAGAAGACGCAGAAGAAGGAAGGTCATTGATGATGTGTAAGGTTCTCTTAACACCCGAGAAGGAGGTGGAGGACGCGGTTCAAAGAAACAGGATTTTTAGAACCAGATGCAATACCAAAGACAGGAAATGCCAGGTCATTGTGGATAGCGGAAGCACAGACAATCTCGTTTCGACCGAGATGGTGGAGAAACTGGAGCTGGAGACAACAGATCACCCGAGGTTGTACAAAGTTTCATGGCTGCAGAAGGGACATCAGGTAAATGTCACTAAACAGTGCTTAGTTGACATCAAGATAGGAAGATACAATGATAGGATTTTATGCCACGTTATTCCTATGGATGTATGTCATGTATTGCTAGGCAGACCATGGAAATATGACAGAAACGTAATTCATGATGGGAAGATGAATACGTACACTTTGGAGAAGAATGGAAGAGCACATACGCTGAATCCAATTAAGGATAAAGAAATAAAACCAGAGCCGAGAAACACTATACTTCTCATGAGTGGGAAGGAACTTCTGGCGGAAGTAAAGAAGAAGGAAGATCCACAATTCTTTGTGGTCAGAAAACCGAAAGTTGTTTTGACCAGCACAAGAGTAGATGATCTTCCAAAGGAAATTCAGGAACTGCTGGAAGAGTTCACTGATATAGTGGTGAACAAATTACCTCATTCGTTGCCGCCGATGAGGAGCATAAGCCATCATATAGACCTCATACCAGGAGCAAGTTTGTCGAACAAATTAGCGTACAGGTTGACGCCGCAGGAGAACGAAGAGGTCAAAAGGCAGGTATAAGAGCTACTAGATAAATGACTGATCAGGGAAAGTCTTAGTCCGTGTGTCGTTCCAATGGTACTAAGTCCAAAGAAAGATGGAGGTTGGAGAATGTGCACTGATTCCAGAGCCATCAATAAGATAACCATCAAGTACAGGTTTCCATTGCCGAGGATGGATGACTTGATGGACTGCTTGAGTGGAGCGGAGTTTTTTTCAAAGGTTGATTTGAAAAGTGGATACCATCAAATTCGCATGAGGGAAGGCGATGAATGGAAGACAGCCTTCAAGACTAACGAAGGTTTGTATGAGTGGTTGGTCATGCCGTTTGGCTTGACGAATGCACCAAGTACATTCATGAGRCTRATGAATGAAGTGYTGAAAGAGTTTATTGGTAAGTTTGTCATTGTTTATTTGGATGACATCTTGATTTTCAGCAAGTCAAAAGAAGAGAATCTAAAGCATTTAGCTGCAGTAATGAGGAAGCTACAGCAAGAGAAGCTTTTAATCAACATGAGGAAGTCTTCATTTATGAAGAGAGAACTCATTTAATTGGGGTTTGTCATATCGGCAAATGAATTGAAGATGGATCCAAGTAAAGTTGAGGTAATTAAAAGTTGGCCATCACCGAGAAATGTTTTCGAGGTGAGAAGTTTTCATGGACTAGCGAGTTTCTACAGGAAATTCATCATGAATTTTAGTGGAATTAGTGCAGCAATGATGGACACGGTCAAGAAAAGACATAAATCTTTTCATTGGACTGAAGCAGCAGAGAAGAGATTCCATCTATTGAAGCGGAAGATCACAGAGCAACCGGTGTTGGTGTTGCCAGATTTTCAGAAATTTTTCCAGGTAAAGTGTGATGCGAGTGGCTTTGCCATAGGAGCGGTCTTAAGTCAGGAGAATAGACCAATTACATATTTCAGTGAGAAGCTGGATGAGGCCAAGGAGTTCCGAGTCAAAACATTGGGTTTTGAAAATCTAAAGGACATGTATGCAGGTGATGCAGATTTTGCAGAGGCATACGAGGCAACTGAGAATCCAGTTCTTAGAGACAGAAGCCCGTGGATGGATTACCTGATCCAAAATGGACTGTTATTCAGAGGCAATCAGTTATGCATTCCACATTGCTCCATGAGGGAGAATTTGCTAAAAGAAAAGCATAGCGGCGGATTAGCACGACATTTTGGCCACGATAAGACATTTGCAAAGCTAAGTGAAGCCTATTTCTAGTCGAAGATGCGAACAGATGTCAAGAAGTTTGTTGACAGGTGCAGGATTTGTCAGCATTCAAAGGGAAGAAAGAAGAATGCGGGATTTTATCAATCCTTACCCATACCGGACAGGCCATGGGATGAAATCAGCATGGATTTCGTATTAGGATTGCTGAGGACGCAAAGAGGACACGATTCAATCTTTGTGGTGTTTGATAGGTTCTCAAAAATGGCACATTTTATACCATGCCATAAGACCAACGATGCAACACATATTGCAAATTTGTTCTTCAAGGAGATTGTTAGACTTCATGGTTTACCCAGAAGCATTGTATCGGATAGGGATACAAAGTTCATTGGACATTTCTAGAGGACTCTCTGGAAGAAGATGGGAACTAACTTAATGTTCAGTTCTTCCTATCATCCACAGATGGATGGGTAGACAGAGGTGGTCAACAGAATTCTTGGATATTTACTTAGAAGATTGGTGACAGAGCGCCACAGCAGCTGGGACAATGTGTTGTCGCAGGCAGAGTTCGCGTACAACGATTCAATGAATTGAAGTACAGGAAAAATCCCATTTGAAATTGTATATGGAAGGCAGCCGAGAGGAGTATCTGAACTCAGGGATTCAGAATAGATAATCACAAAGAGTGAAAGCGTTGAAGAGTTCGCAGAAGCGATGGAAGAATTTCACAGCAGAGTGAAGCAGCGATTGCTGGAGTCGAACCAGGAATACAAGCGCAGAGAAGATCAGCGTAGGAGACAACTTCAATTCGATGTTGGTGATCTAGTTTTGGCACATCTGAGGAGAGAAAGGTTTCCAAGGGGAACATACAACAAACTGAAAATGAAGAAAATTGGGCCATGCAGAGTCCTGAAGAGATTGGGAGAAAATGCTTATGAGATTGAATTGTCGGATGACATTGGAATATCTCCGACATTCAATGTTTCAGACTTATATCCATATAAGGCTGAAGAAGTAGGAACTGGAAATGATGAGAATCCAGAGGTCCAGTGGCAAAAGCAGATGCCGATTGCAGAAAGGCCACAGATGGAACGCATACTTGACAAGAGGGTCAGCAAAAGAACCAGGCGGAAGGAATACTTTGAATACCTAGTCAAATGGAAGAACCACCCAGTGGAGGATGCCAGCTGGGAGATAGAAGCACTTATCCAAAAGCATGGACAGACCATGCAGGAGATCATGGACAAGAGCCCATGAATATTTTCAAGCCGAGGAGTATGATGCAGGAGCATCGCCAACTTAGCAAGCATGGAGCCAGCGCATGTGTTTTTAAACACATGACATATAAGCTTGACAACTCTTTTTGAATTTTAATTTAAGATGAAGCGCCATATCCTTCAATAAAAAAATTATGAAGGAGTGCCTACTGTATTGTATCAGACCTCGAGCCATACGCTCTTGTCTGAAATAGATAGGAGGTATTTAATCTAGTTAATACGGGTAGATAGATGTTTAAGTCTAGATTAGACAGTTTAGAGTTTGAGAGGGAAAATGGATATAGACACCCTCCTTTGTACATTATTCAAGATTCAGATTATCATTCATTCAGGAGCAGAAGAGAAGAGCAAGCAGAGAACTGATGAAGAACACCCATGTACAGATGTTTTTGAATTAATAGAAGAGTCTGTGATTCAATTTCATGCTCGGTGGTGCTTATCTGTGTATGATGCTCATATGTGCTTGAATATATGTTTTCTTGTATGCATTTTCCTTTTGAATATGCTGTGCATGTGATTTCAGAGATTTAGTTGAAGTCTGAGAGAGAACATAATGAGTTTCAATTGTTTCTCTGTTTGAGCTGGGAGATTCCTGCATAGAGTTCAGTGGAATTCATCCGGATAGAGTGCGTTGATGAAGGCTCAGAAGTTAAACACTTATTCTCATTCACCCAGAAGTTATAAGATTGTTGTGGAAGCCGTGTGAAGAGCACACAGGCGGAGCCAGAGGTCTCAGTTGTTAAGCTGAGTAAAAGAGGGCAGAGACTACTGTTGTTGGAGGTACACAGAGTCTGAAAGGCTCAACACTCAGGGAGCTGTTGAAAGTCGAGCACGAAGAGTGCGTGCGGGCTTTCCTTGGAGGAATCAGAGGGGAAAATCTAGGGAGGTTTAGTACCTTCGTGACATAGTTGAAAGGAAGCACAAGAGTTGTGCCAAAGAGGGTCCGAGCAGAAGTTGCAAGCACAGACATCAGAAAACAAGAGATGAGAAAGAACACTTAGTCGTTCTCAGGAGATCCTCGAGAGGGAGGAATCGACGGTCAAGATTCACCGAAGCGATTGACGAAATATCGCCAGTCGTCGGATCATGCGGAGTTGCGTAGGGTTTAAGCCCCAACGAGTAGAGGAGGAGTTATCGGGATTTGGTTCATCGGAATATCGGAGTTTCCATGGTCCTGAAACTCATGTAGAACAAAATCGTGAGCAGATTCGGGGGTACGTCCATTGGGGGTACGTGTCAACATCAGGAGAAGATTCGGGGTTCATTCCATTGGGGATTCAAGATCTACGAGGACATAAAACTTATGCAGGTTGGAATCACGATTCGCGATATTTCGACGGGAGATCAGAGCCGTCCGTTGGCAAGGACACATGGCAAGAGATCTGAGCAAGTCGGCGTTTGGAGGCATCGGGGTTTCTCGGAGTGAAAAACACTTGCAAACTGAAACTGCGACCGACGATTTCCCAAAGTGATCGGAGCCGTTGATCAGAGGAACACGTGGCGAGAGATCCCGAGGAGTCGGGATTCGACATTTTGGGATTTCTGGAGTCAAGTGCATTGCGTAGGTTGAAATCGTGATCCCTGATTTTCCGATAGTGCTGAGTGGAGGATAGGTGTCGGAGGATTAGGTCTCACCCTGAGGTGACGACAAGTGGCATCGCAATTCGAGGTTTGGGATTTGGCAAGGTCTGTGAACTTGTGCATCAGGGATCGCGAATTCTCGGAATGCGATTTCCCGATCATTACGGGAGCGTGGGCCCCAAATATTTTCTGTGGATAGAGGATAGGTGGAGTCGGGGTTCGGGGTTCAGAGATTCGTGGTACCCGTGAACCACGACATCACATATGCCGATTTCCTGATAGGGAAATTCTCGATAGGAGACAAGGAAGGGGTGACGTGGACACTTCATCGGGGTTCGGGGTTTTGTCATATCCGATTTTCACGAGTGCAGGACTCGCAATTCCACGAGGTCCGATTTCCCGATATAACACAGGGGAGTCATAAGGATAGTTCTGTGGGTATAGAAAAATTCCGATAGGGGATTTGGAGAGCATTTCAACTCTTCGGGCCTAAGGGAAAAGAAGGTCCTGGTGTTGCAGATGTGTTATGGGTGGCGCGTTTGCGTCAACGTTGAACGTCAAGGGCATGGCAGAAGGATTAGAATACCTTTTGGTAGTACGTGAGTTTGCAGACGTGATTACGATAAGAATTACTAGGTGTTTCACCCGAAGCCAAGATGGAATTTATCATCGAACTAAAACCTGGAACTAAACTGGTGGCAAGAAAGCCTTATTGGATGTCGACCCCTGAGTTACAGGAGTTGAAAATGCAATTGAAGAAGTTGTTGGACCTAGGACTTATACGTCTAAGTGTATCACCTTGGATTGATCTTGTTAATTTGATACGAAAGAAGGATGGGTCTTGGAGACTCTGCTTGACTAGCGTGGATTATTCCATGATGACATCTGATATTTTCTCAGATGATGAAATATCAAGACGAACTTTTACGCTTGATATTATAGTGCTGCGATAGAAAACAAAATTATGAGAAGCGATCGTAAAGATATCGAGGATTCATTTCTTAGGGCATGTCATCTCCGGTGAAGGCATCATTGTGGATCCAGTGAAGGTAGAACCTATTGTGGAGTGTCCTACACTGACGAATGACCCAAAAGTGTGTAGCTTCATGGGTTTAGCGAGATATTATTGACGGTTCATCGAGGGTTCTTCGAAGATAGAAAATAGAATTACGGAATTGCATAAGAAGAACAAGAAGTTTGTTTGGATCGATAAATGCATGGAATAATTTCGAAGGCTCAAGGAGATATTGACTAAATTGCCTACTAAAACTCCTTGGCGTGGATGAGGACTTCTCGTTATGCACTGATCCATCAGAGGGAGGCCTAGGTAGAGTCTTGATGCAAGATGGTCAAGTGATCGATTACATATCGAGGAAGTTAAGGAAGCAAGAGGGGAACCACGTGATGCACGTTTTGGAGTTGTAAGTGATCGTGTATTCCTGGAGAGTGTGGAGACACTGCCTGATTGGACATAAATTCGAACTAAAAAATGACCACCATGGTTTACAACACCTTTTACGCAAAATGTCTTCAAGGCGCGAAAAAGGTGTTGGTCAAAACTGCTTATCGATTAAAATTTTGATATTTCCTACTTAAAAGGAACAATGAATAGAGTGGAAGATGAGTTGAGTCAGAGACCACATGTATTTTCAATGATGCCTCTTCAAACGAATCTACGTGAAAAGATTCTAAATACAACGCGACACTGACTGGTATAAAGAGTGTAAGGAAGTTTTTGGGTGAGAGACAATGTGGGTACCAAAACTGAGGGATACACTTTGGACAATGAAAGATTTTTGAGATATAATAACTGGATTTACTTACATCCCAACGACGAATTGAGAAGTTTTTATCTTATGTGAAGCTCATAGAGCAATGTACATGATTCATCCAGGAGTCATGAAGATAAGGACAGACCTTAATCCCTTGTTTATCAAGAAGGGTTAAAGGAAGACATTGTCAACTGCGTGGTGAGATGTCTAGAAGGTCGGCAGGTGAAGGATGAATGTAGACATCTGACAAGAGTACTCAGCCACATGCCTTTCTGGAATCGAAATGGGAGGTCATTTGGAGGAAATTTATTGTTGGGATTGTCATTAACAACAAGGAGGCATGACTCGATTGTCGTGATAGTTGAAACTCTGACGAGAAATTCACATTTTGTCCCTGTGCATAAAATACATCAAGCGCCAGGTATAGCTAGATTTTATATCAACAAGATTTTTAGGCTTCTAGATGTACCCAAGGAATCATGTCCGATAAGGGATTCATTTTTTGCAAGACGAGTTGGACAAATTCCCAAGAGGCCTTGGGAACACCACTGAACTTTAGTACAACATGTCCTTGAGATAGACAGATTTACTGAAGGAAAAAACCAATTTGGGAAGGTTGTGTTGCATATGTGTGTGTTGGACCAACAAAAATGTTGGGAATAGTTCTGGCCGCTAGACGAGTTTGCGTGCAACAAAAACCATCATGGAACCATTAGGATGATTCCATTTGAGTTTCTTTATGGGAGACCGTGTTAGATGCCTTTGATTTGGAATCAACTTGAGGATGGGGTCCTAGTAGTAGCAGAAGAGATCCAATAAATGTAAGAACTAGTACAAACAATACAAAAAAGGGTTTGGAAGAAGCGCAAGATCGGCATAAGGGTTTTTTCGATGCGCATCGCATGATCATAATTATGAAGGGCTTAATGGCTAGTCATGCCTCATTCCTTGAGGCATTGCTGGATATTGATCTTGTATCTATGTGCAAATTTAGGTCAGTAATCCTACACATGTGATTGAGTTGAGTTCTTGGTGGATGATTGGGCGAGAGTGCGCTCATGGTAGAGCCAATCCACTTTCTGGACCATCTCATTCGAAAGATATGGCGTCAAACTTTTGATCAGGTCAATATCTATTGGGATGATTATAGTACACACTTGGATACCTGGGAGGACACATATGATATGTATCAATAGTTTCCTTTTTATTGATAACCGATCATTTATATATTGTGAGATACTTTATTTCTACATCAGTATACTATGAAACTTTGGGATGAAGTTTAAACCAAGAGGGGGTTGTATGTAACATCCCGATCTTGAATTTACTTCTGATGTGACTTATTCTTTGAGGACACTTCCGTGCAAGTGATCTTGTTCAGTATATGAGTGACTACTTCGCTTATGGATTCTGATGATGAGATTGTGATTTATGATGTCATGTTATGTTATCATGTATAGATAGGTGCTATTGAATGGTTTCTCCTGAGTGTGTAGTACTCTTGATAGGTTGAGGATGTCGACAACATCGATGGAGCTCCTTGGACTCCAGATTGAGTAAGGGAGTGGATTGTTTATGGTTTGCATATTTATTTTACTGGATATGTGGCATATGACTAATATAATATGATGTTGTTTATGGATTTCTCACATGTTGTTTATGGATGTAGGCTGATGATAGCTTTCTAATCAAACTCACATTTAGAGTAGAGGGGTCATGCAAGAAAACCAAAGAGATTGAGGGAGAGGTGTGACAGTATCCCTACCACAACCTACCATCACTCCCATCCTGGCTCGAACTGTAGGTTAACGATTACCTAGTTAGAGAGATCCACTATGTCGTGAGGGAAGACTATGAAAGTCGCTCACGATGATTCTAAATGGTGTGAAATAAGGCAGGGTCGTTATTCCTTAGAGGCCCTTAGTCTCCCACAAAATCATCTGAGGGAGCATTGACTCCAAGGGTTTGACATCTATTGAATTTAGTTAAGAGGCGAGTGGCACCCTTGGAGCACATAGTGGGTCTTGAAGGGCATGTCATGCAAATAAAATGGAAAGAGGTGAGTGGAACCCTTGGAGCACGTAGTGTGTCCTAAAGGGCATGCCGCAGTTTCAATTCGGTTAAGTTAATAAACCTAGCACCTAGAAAACTATGCCTCCTTAGGACTTGGTCGACCTTAAAATAGATGATGGTATGAGTAAAGTTTAATAACTAATTTTTCACTTAAAAAATGTCACCCAGCCTAATGAAATTGAAACCCAGGTCTAAGTATAACATGTGAACAAAGAAAAACTAAATAGACATGTAACAAGAAGGGGGTAAAGAAAATTCAAACATTATTTATTAAAGTAAAAATTATAATGGAGGATTAAATTATTAAAATGGTAAATGGTTAGTTTTGTTTAAAATTGATAATACTGAACTTAGTTAAAAAGAAAAAGGGGAAACTTAAAGAAAATGGGAAACTTAAAGAAAAGGGGAAACTTAAAGAAAAAGGGGAATGTATAACTTAGTAGGGAATCTAGCCTTTGGAACTTTCTATTTGTGAACTCAACTAGGCTTTAAGTAAGGCGTAAGTCCTTTAAGAAATGTAAGGGAATAAAGGGATACCCAGGAACGTTTTTAGGAATTCTTTTAGATGGGTGAGGGAAATAGGAAATTTTAATTAATTAATAATTTGTTTTTCTGGTACAACTAAGGGATCGGGTGACATGTGTATATGGGAGGTTTTTCCTAATTAAATTTTTTTTTAAGAATCTAGTGAGGGTTTGGGAAACTAATCATTAAGAGAACTCTATAAAAAGGATGGCGAAGGAGGAGTGTGGATCACGTCTGGTAGGCATAAGGTTACGTTACCCATATTTTTCTTGACTGGGCTTCCTTGTGGGAGATGGGATGCCCAACTCAATTAGAGAATGGTAGCTTGACCTTGCGAGGTGATCTGAGAGCTAGCTTTCTCTATTTCTTATGCATGGCCCATTTGTGGCTCGGGGGGCTCAGGGGGAAGAAGAGTAGCCCTAGAATTGGCTGGGAGGTACCGGTGAGGTCTCAACGATTAGCAAGCGAGAGCGAGGAGGATTACCAGTGGCTATATATCATCAACAAGTCCATCCTTCTGTTAACGTACACAAGTTCAATTTCACATTTGTAAAGTAGTTAAATTTTGTATGTGGTTTTATACGTAGATGGATGTGGCATTGGTTTCTGGTTCTGCACATGATTTTAAGGGTTCCTTCCCCTTTTATTTTGTTTCCTGTAAATTTTTCTCATCTTAGGTGATCTAGGTGGATATCGGTGGCCACCCACCTTTTCCAACTGGCTCAAAACAGTTTTCTGACAATTTTGGCAATTTACTATTTTTAGTAGTTTTAACTTTTGAGGCCATTTTGAGGGACTAAATGAAGGTTTTTCAGGATCGAGATTCTCAATGATAGCCAAAGGAATGATTGATCCCCAAATATTAATATCCTCGATGATACCTTTCCAATGGGATATCATATGCCTAAAACGGAGATCGTCTGAAGAAGTTACAACCCCGGGAAGTTGATGTACTAACTTACCCAAATGGGGCACATATGACTTTTGGCGCTACATCTCCTAGGGTTAGGTTTTTGGATGTCTAGGGTTTTGGAATTATTGTTTATTGTAACAAGGCCTTTAGAGCCTCATTGTAATGATATTCTTGCAAATGAGCGCAATCATCACATCTCTTCTCAGAGATACGCCGTCACCATTCCAACAAGCTTGTTTCTGCTGCATTTTCGAGTTTCAGTTTATTTCCTTATTGAATAGAAAACTAGTTTTACTGTATCTCTGTTATTTTGTGTTAAGCACCTGTTAATAATATGTAGTCATTTCATTCTGCTCATAAAATATGAATCATTAGGATTGCGTTCACCTACTATTCTGTGTTTTTAGTTTAAGATCTCTAAGATTGTTCGCCCCTTCCCCACCTTGTGTCTTGTGGTTTCCTGGTGTTTTCTGATTCATTTGGCTCTAAGATGCATGAAAAGGAACTCCCCCTTTTTCATTTATTTTTTTACCTCCAATTCATTTTTACACAGTAAATTAATCCCTTCATTACCCAACAATTTTATGCCTTTAATCTCTGCGTTTTTGGTTGATCCCTGACGTTATTTCCCTTGTGTGGAGGCCTGGAAATTACCCCATGATTTACAGCTTCTTCATGACATTTCCGTTTTCTTCACCTTGTACAACGAGTTCCATATCCTTTCCTCCATTATTGTGTTAACTCTCCAATGTTGGGCGAAGGTGTAGCCTTGCATCCTTGCCTTGCTTAGAGTTGTATGTGTTTATGTGTGTTTAGTTTCTCCCCACAACCTTTCCTCACAATTCAACCATTGCGCTAATACTTTTATGAGTACCTTATGTGTTGGTAAAAGGAAAAAGAAAAATAAAACTCCTTTGGTCTTACCTTTGGACCCCGCACCTTCACACCGATGCCTAGCGTAATTACATCACTTCCCTCTGCGGATTTATTAGATTTGATCCTGGCGATCATCTTATCCCTTATGCCTCTCCGTTTTTTCCCTCCCAAATGGCGTTTTTCCAAAGTTCTCTTGCGATTTCATTCAAAATATTGACCAACGTTGGTGGGCATCCCCTGGGTGTTCATTTTTTTTTTCATTTTATTATACACAACATCAACTCGTGTTTTCTCTGCTTATGAAGAGGCTCGACGTATTCATTCCAATACTATTCTTACACAGCTTTAAAATATCTTTGTTACCCTAACCATGAGCAGAAGAGAGCACTGTTGTGCTTTCTTTAAAATCGCCCTTTAAGATTAACGACCTTTACCATTCCTCCAACGATTTTCTCTCCCTCTGCTCAATGACCTATGCATGTGATTTCTCCCTTCCATCTCAGATAGGGGCTTGCAATTTCTATGATTGGGTTTAACGTGCACTCTCTTTTTGAAACTCAGAGAATCTCACTAAAAGTTTCTCTGCGTAGATGTGGGTAGTTATAACCCTGCGAATTTTGATTTTGTCTCAAAAATCCCTTCCATCTGCGCTCTAAACTCATCGCTAGTAGGTTTCCTTAAGATTTTCCCCATTTTCTTATTTCCTTTCTCGTTTTTTAAACTGCACGTATCAGAGGATATCATAATCCTTAACCCTGGGTGTTAACTGTCAGTGAGATCTTGTTTTCATGAAACATTACATTATTCCCTGTGCCTGTAAATTTCCCCTTTCTTTATTCACGATGACACTTGGAGACTTATTATCTTGGTCAACCTTTCTAGGGTGCATTCCTTCCTAATGTTTCTCTTGGAACTTATATGTTGAAGTTATGTTAGGCACTAAATTTTCACCCTTACCATTATTTTATTTTTTCAATAACTTTACTCTTGTATTATGTAATTTTTCTTTACTTTGGGTCTCTCTCTCTAACCGACCCTTAAAGAAAAAAACCTTATACTATTATTAGTATGGTACCTTGCCACCAATTCATTTTTTTTCCTTGGCGTTTAAATATTTTAAAGGTTGTCGAATGGATTAAATTAAGGTGTTAGGTTAAATGTCTAGGGCTACCTTGTATCATTTATACATTGCTTCATGTGAGTCAGTTTCTTCTAAAGTAGACCTTAAGACAAATTATTTAAAGATCTTGCACCATTAAGTCGGGTTAAGTTATAAAGGTTGATTGATTATTAATGGAATTCTCACACACCTTGAATCAGTGATATCTGAACGATAGACTACCTAACATTAGAAGATTGTGCTTATGGAATTCATGTAATGTATGATAATTATTGATTCTTAGACTTCTTGCGCAATTGACTTTTAGGTAATAAATGGGGCTTAGATTTAAGACTTCTTTCGCATTGGATTGTATGTCATAAATTAAGTTATAGATCTTAGATCCTTGCAGATCTGGATTTTATGTGTTGAATGATGGATTAGTAATCTTTTCTTGCATCAAAAAGTGTATTAGTGAATGATGGACTACTATATTTACGTGTGTTAATAGATTTATCAATTAATTGGATTATATCCTTTATTGCGCCATTAAATTGTTAACCAATGATTGATGTATACCTTAGGCTTCCTACGCTTATGAATTCTTGTCATGTATGATGATTTAGAATGGTTTATCTTGTGCTTATCTTGAAAATGATGTTGATTATTGTAAATTCAATGATTCATTTAATCATGCACCTGGAAGTAATTATATATTTGTTGCACCTTAAAAATAAGGATAAGTGGATGTTTTTTTCCTTGGGTTATGCCATTGTTGATTGATTTAGAAATTGAGTTCTCTTGTGCCATGGAATTTTTATGTTACATGTGTTGGTTTACTGGAATTATATCGTGCCTTGATGATCATTGATGATGTTGATTTAACTTAGACAGTGTGGACTTGATTGTGTGGGTGGGATGTAGACACCTCATTATTCTTCAAAACAGTCGTGATCCCTGAGACCTTAAATAGTCAAAATCGATAGGAACCTGGGCTTGAGCATTGCTTATGTGTCTTGGAGGTCCTAAACTTGCAGGGTAGGTCAGGCAGGTAGTCATCTTGTATCTATTTCTTGATTGAATGTAGTCATGAATTTTTTCAATATTTTGTGTTGGGCTAATCTGCTATGCCATGTATGTTTATGTGTCTCTATCCTTTGTTGATGCGTTGATTGAATTGATATTTATTTCAATGACGAGTAGTGGTTGATGTTGTTACCTTGTGTCATTATTCATTTTGATTTATCCTGTTTATGTGTCATCCTTGTTGTATGAATGAAATTCTCGTGGGATGTTATTTATTTGTGTTAATGTGTCGTTATGTGTATCGTTATTCATGGCAGTAAATTGGTGGGGTTATGTCATGATTGATTGATAATGTGTTAATATTTTTTCATTAATATATATTGGATGATGTGACATGATGTAGCTATTAATTGTGTTTTATATTTCCTAACACAATTTTTTTTTTTTTACCTATTGTTTGTCACTTTTGTTGTCTTAACAACTGGGTCATTACATATGGTATCAGAGCGGGTTCAACCCTACAATTGTGGATAGCCACACCTTCCACTGAGTTAATCCCTTGATTTATACTCAATGATAACTGAATTATTAACCTATCCTTGTGGTAATCACGGTTAGAGGATTCCATAGAGATTCACAACATGGTGCCTAGGGAGAAGGCGTGATGCCTCCAGTAGCACCTACGCCAGATGGGTCCAACCCCCAAGAAGAAGAACAAGTCTTGAGCATGAGCATATTGTCGCGCATGATGCATCGGGTTTGACAGGGTCCTTCGAGGGAAATGTTAGAGGCCTTGACTAACTGTCTATGATGAGATAAGGCTAGGGCGCATGTACCCCTGAGATTCCACCACATGCCCCAACCATTACTGGTAGTTTTCACGGAAAACTTGAGAGGGTTAAGTTCTTAAGTCCATCAGTGCCACAGACGGCTCAGTCATTGAGGCATGGTTGGAGAACCCAACGATGTGCTTCGCACTTCACAATTTTGAACTCTAGCATTAAGGTACACATAGGATGTCTTTAGCTAAAGGGGAGAACTCTTCTATGGAGGAAGATGTCGCTACCTTAACTAAACATGGCCAATGAAGCCATGTTAGGGGACTAGTTCTAGGAGAAGTAATTGTCAGAGTAATTCATTGAGATTCATCTCGATGAGTTCAATGCCATATGACAGGATGGTCGTATGGTGTCGGATTAAGAGACTAGATTTATGGAGCTACTTTGATATGCCCCACATGTGAACATGAAGAAGTTGGAGATCAGCAAGTTCGTTTCTGGCCTTAACTCCATATTTCGTGCGAAGGTGAGGATCTAAATGCCTCCGATATTGCACGATGCATTCAAGTATGCCTCTTAGATAAGGAATATTTTACCATGGGAGTCCATGCAAGACTCCTACAAGACCATCTGGACTGACAACATCTGGTGTGCAGCAGCATCAGATGCCATCCAGACCAGACCTCTTGGTATTAATATACGTCTATAGGACCCTTGTTCATGACACCTTGATGATAGTTTCCTTAGCAGAGGGCTCCCTACATGGGACCACCTAATCCATGGAAACACTGCATGCAATCATCATTTAGGGTTGTTAGTAGAAAAAAACATGATCTTAAGTTCGTGGGCCAACAAATTCTATTCCAGGGCTAGGAGTACTGGACCGCAGGTGGGAAATGGATAGTTGGAGTGTCACCTTACCAACAAGACTATCTGGTTGAAATGGCGAGAGCGGCCGAGCCCACGGGACACACTACCGTGGAAAAGGTGGGCAAGGTCCATGGGATTCACTACCGTGGTAATTAACCACTAGGCCTAGCACCAATCCACTGTGATCGAGGCATTATGTTCCATCACCAAACGATATTTTAGTATTTGATAGACCCCTATGCTATGGAGAGTGTCGATTCTAGTACCACACTAAAGGGATTTGGGTAAGGGCTTTGACATGACGAGTTTTTATTGGTTCATGTGGTTTCGAGTGCCAATGGGATGGTTGGACAAAGGAGTTTGAGATATCGCTTAAACCTGGGGATAGTGTAATGAATTCCAACCTACGTCACGATCTTAGGATCTTATGACGACATGTCAATATAGAATGGTGTTAATCGCATGATGTGATACTCAACGGTACGACGAAGCGGTTGAGTTGGATCGATGATGAAGGATAGAAAAGTGTGATTGTAGGAAGAAAATGGTGAGTATCCCTGAGGTTCATTCTTCCCTACAGTGACAAGAGAGCATGCGCAAGGATGCAAGTTATATGCATACTTAGAGCTGAACTTCAAGGGTGTGGAAGAATAATTTGAAGACCTTCCTGTAGTACGAGAGTTTGCAGACGTGATTCCCAAAAGAATTACCAGGTGTGTCGCCTGAAGCCAAGATGGAATTTACCATTGAACTAAAACCTAGAACTAAACTGGTGGTAAGAAAACCTTATAGGATGTCGATCCCTGAGTTAGAGGAGTTGTAAGTGAAATTGAAGGAGTTGTTGGACCTAGGACTTATACGTCCAATTGTATTGCCTTGGAGTGATCCTGTTAATTTCGTACGGAAGAAGGATGGGTCATGGAAACTTTTCTTGACTACCGTCGAGTATTCTGTGACGACCTCTAATATTTTCTCGGATGACGGAAGATCAAGACGTTACACTTGATACTATAGTTTTGCAATAGAAAAAAAAATTATGAGAAGCGGTCGTAAAGCTATCAAGGATTCATTGCTTAGGGTATGTGATCTTTAGTGAAGGCATCGTTGTGGATCCAATCAAGGTAGAGGCTATTGTGGAGTGTCCTACGCCGAAAAATGACCCAGAAGTGCATAGATTCATGGGTTTAGAGGGATATTATCGATGGTTCATCGAGGGTTCTTCGAAGATAGGAAATCCAATTACAGAATTGCATAAGAAGAGCAATAAGTTTGTGTGGATCGCGAAATGCGCGGAAGCATTTCGAAGTCTCAAGGATTTTTTTATGACATATCCTACTAAAAGTCCTTCATGTGGACGAGGAATTCTTGGTATGAATTGATGCATATAAGGAAGACTTAGGTAGAGTCTCTATGCAATACGGTCAAGTGATCGCTTACATCTCGAGGAATTTAAGGAAGCAAGAGGAGAACCACGTGACGCACAATGTTGAGTTGTAAGCAATCGTGTATGACCAGAGAGTGTGGAGACACTACCTGATTGGATGGAAATTCGAACTGAAAATGGACCACCATGGTTTACAACACCGTTTACACAAAATGACTTGAATAAATGGCAAAGGCATTGGTCATAACTGCCTATCGATTACAATTTTTAGATTTCATACTTAAAAGGAACAATGAACATAGTGGCAGATGTGTTGAGTCGGATACCACGCGTATTTTCAATGATACCTCTTCAAACAAATATATGTGAAAAGATTCTAACTACAACGCGACGCTGAATGGTATAAAGAGGGTAAGGCATTTTTTGGGAAAGACACAATATGGGTACCAAAATTGAGGGATACACTGTGGATAATGATGAATCTTTGAGATATAATAACTAGATTTACTTACAGCCCAAAGATGAATTGAGAAGTTTTTATCTTATGTTAAACTCATAGAGAAATGTACATGGATCATCCAGGAGTCATGAAAATAAGGACATACCTTAATCCCTTGTTTATCTGGAAGGGTTAAAGGTGGAAATTGTCAACTACGTGGCGAGATGTCTATAAGGTTGACAGGTGAAGGATGAATGTAGAAACCCGACAAGAGTACTCAACCACATGCCTTTATGGACTCGAAATGGGAGGTAATTTCGAGTTACTTTATTGTTTGGATTTTCATTAACGACAAGGAGGAACGACTTGATTTTCATGACAGTTGACACTCTGACGAGGAGTTCGCATTTTTTCCCTGTCCATATGATGCATCAGGCACCAAGTATAGCTAGAGTTTATATCAACAAGATTTTTAGGCTACCAGACATACCCAAGGAATCTTGTTCGATAAGGGATTTGGTGTTTGCAATATGAGTTGGATGAATTCCCAAGAGGCCTTGGGAAAACCACTGAACTTTAGTACAACATGTCCTTGAGATAGATGGGATGATTGAAGGAATGAACCAATTTGGGAAGGTTTTGTTTTGTATGTGTGTGTTGGACCAACAAAAACGTTGGGAATAGTTCTGGACGATGGTCGAGTTTGTGTGAAAAAACAACCATCAAGGCACCATTAGGATGAATCCATTTGAGTTTCTTTATGGGACACCATGTCAGACACCTTTGAGTTGGGATCAACTTGAGGATGGTGTCCTAGTAGGAGTAGAAGAGATCCAAGTAATGTAAGAATTGGGACAAACAATATGGAAAGGGGTTGTAAGAAGTGCAATATTAGCAGAAGGGTTTTGTTGATGCGCATCACGTGACCATAATTATGAAGGGCCTAATAGATAATCGTACTTGAATCCTTGAGGCATTGTTGGATATTGATCTTGTCTCTACATGTGAATTTAGGTCAGTAATCATACGCATGTAATTTACTTGAGTTCTTGGTGGATGATTGGGCGAGGGTGAGCTCGCGACGTAGCCAATCTGCTTTCTGGACCATCGCATTTGAAAGATATGATGTCAAACTATCGATCAGGTCAAGATCCAGTGGGACGATTATAGTCCACACTCAACTACCTAGGAGGACACATATGATATGTGTCAACATTTTCCTTTTTGTTGATAACTAGACATTTATATATTGTCAGATACTTCATTTCTGCATTAGTATACTGTGAAACTTTGGGACGAAGTTTAAACCAAGAGGGGGTGTATGTAACATCCCTATCTTGCGTGCACTTCTGATGTGAATGTAACACCCTGTTTCCCCCAGTTTGTAAAAATAACTGGACTGACCAAGAACTATGGCAAACTCATAAATGTGAATAATGTTATGAATTTTATTGCAGGACTACTGAGAGGGGGTGTGCAGAAAAGAGACCACGATGGCGGTGGAAGGCACATGGAAAGGTGGCGTTAACTTCCATCGAGAATTAATACCGTATTTGGACTCCACTGGCTCGGAGAACCAAAAACATCTCGCTGGCCCTGAATTAAATGTCTCGCAGGCTAGTAGGTAGATGGTTTAATGAGGGATGGGAGGTGAACCGCCCATCCATAGAGCAGTTAGGCCTGACCAGCGTGAGGGTAATCGTGCCACACGCAACCTCGCAAGAGGATAAGGCGTGGGGTAGAAGCGATTGGGGGCAGATGCGAGGGGACAACTCTGACGATATGCAAAGTGAGTGATAGCAGAGAGGAAGGATTGCAACCTTCGCTCCTGGTCACTGGCAAACAGTGATGTAGTCTCACAGCATCGTGGTCTCAGCTTGGGGGTGGATAGTGGTAAATCTGCTGGGAGTCGCTAAGCCTACAGTTGGGTGGAAATGAGCACCCCTCTCAGCAGTTGCATAACCCCTGGTGTTATTTCTGATAAGTGTTTTGCCTCTAGCGTCTTGAAATATATATATATATATATATATATATATATGTTTATTCTGACAATTATGCTCATAAGCTGTGAAACTGTGAATGATTTCATTATAAGAATGACTGTATGGTGTTTTCATCAGTACTAGTAGTTGTATATTTATATGGAAAGACTAAGTATGATTTATGTCTTCATGAATTCGTTATTTGTGTGCGTACTGATCAAAATTCAGACTTCACATCTGGTTCTCGGGAGGACGACATCTTTATATACCTCAGGTAGTACCCTGAGTAAATCTCCCCATAGAAATACCTTCCTTGAAAAGCCCATCAAGAACCGGGAAGGCGGTTGTGAAGGCGTAAGGCCTTAGTGACCCTGCATGAGGAGGAACAATCCTCTTGAAAACCGAGATGACAACATAAGGATGAAGTAACGAATCGACGGATGAGATCCCATCGGGAAATCTGTGGTCACTCGTGACCGTTAGATTTGGTAAGAGGAAGCTGGAAAGTTAAATACCTTATCCCTGATAGGTGTTGACCAATGGATGATATTCCATCGGGAAATCTGCGGATACACCCGACCGTTGGATTGGTAGGAGAAGGTAAGGTGTTAAAATGCCTTACCCCTTTATTTTCTGTGTCTTCATGGGCAGCGAGGAATTTGGGATTGTAGATCTCCAAGGTCCATGAGATTATCTGGACCGTGGATCTTTTCCACGTCCAAGGAGTCGTGGAACAATGCATGGGTAGGAACCGATCTGGGTCGTCAGATCTCGGCTGTTAAACCCGATAGCCGTTGGATCTATCCGGAGTTACCCGAGGGTTAAAAACCCCCGTGAATCGGGATTTTCCATGATGAAAACCCCAAGATAGATATGAACCGTCCGACTAACGGAGGCCACATGTCAAGAGATCACCCATTTTCGGAAACTGGGAGTTGGGAAATTGGGAGTCCTGTGGGCAAGAGATCGGGAATTTCCATTGAGGAAATCTCGGGATGGATCTGGGTCATTCGATTGACGAAGGCCACGTGTCGTAAGATCTCCCATTTCAGGAAATCGGGAATCGCAAGATTGGGATTCCTGTTGACAAGAGTTCGGGATTTTCCATGATGAAAACCCCGGGATAGATCTGAGTCGTCTCCCATTTCTAGAAATCGAGAATCGTGAGATCATGAGTTCTGGCAACAAGGGGTCGGGACTTTCCTGGGTGGAAACCCCGGAGCAGTTGTGGACCGTCCGATTTAAGGAGGTGATGTGTCGAGAGATTACCCATCTCTGGAAATCGGGGATCGGGGATTCGAGAGTTCCGTTGAAAAAATCTCAGGCTCTTGCCTTGACAAATCCCGATCTATAATGTTGAGACAATAGCATGTGGCTAAGTCCCGATGGACGGACAAGATTCCTTCGAGAAACTTCAGGGTCCGTAACGACCATCCGATGTGAGGAAGAGATGCCAGTTTTACATTGGGGTGTGAACGCACATTAGGGTAAGTAGCGAGTAGATCTAGATGGCCAGAGTCCACCACCCAGATCTATGGATGAGGATGCATTCCATAGCCCCCTTTCCATTCTTCTTTTAATGGGGGGGGGTCTGGAATTGGACACGCAACTCTCGAACGGTCGAGATTAATTCATCATGATCAACGGATATCAGGTGGATTCCAAACCCCCCTTGCCATTCTGCATTTAATGGGGGGGGGTTCAGAATAGTGTGGCGTGTGAAGTGGGGCCCCTCTTGTCATGTAGACTACCGTGTCGCATTTCCCTCCTTGCCACCTGTATTCCCCTTAACCTCGCAACAGGGTTGTTTCTCATTGGTTTTTCTCTGACCCTGTTGGGATTTGTTCCTATTAGCCATTTGCTAACCCTGTAGGGATTCGTCCCCATTGGTCGATCACTAGCCCTGTCGGGATTCAACAGTTTCCAAGTCAAACGACTCGACATCACTGTAGCGTCGAGGCGTGAAATATGAAAGAGGTACTGTGTTTATTCGGACTGTGATCATGACCTGCGACCACATGGGAGCGAGGAGAGAGAAAGAGCCAACATACACTGGTCCTCCATGGATGTTTAGGGTTTTTGATTTGGCAAAAGACCAAAAAAATCTTATTTAGGTAGTGGGTATGTGACAAAGTGGTATCAGAGCATGGTTACAACACTTAGCCTGATTGGGCTCATGCACAAGTCGCGCATAAGCTCCGTTTGAAGTACTCCTATGAAGAGTAACCCCCTAACGTAACTCTCTTTTCTAGGATTGAAAACTTGGAAACGAGAACCTGACTGTGTATGCAAGTTAAAGAATTATAAATTATGCGCAGATTATAGAAATATATCTAATTCTTGACTAACAATCAACGTTTGTCTTTTCATCTAAGCAGACGATCAGCCGCGGGAATTTACAGACGCAGAGAATGGTGACTCACCAAGAGATGGGAGAAGGCTCCCATAATAGAGACAAAGAGTCTGACGAAAGAAGAGAAATAGGAACCCCTCTAGACCTAGCCGAGACTGTGAGGAGTCTCATGGTTGAATTGCAAAGCTGCAAGGCCGACAATGAAAGGATGATGAAAGAACAAGAAAAACAAACTGAAATTAATGCAGTGTTACTGTAGAGCTTATCCGACCTACAACGAAAAATGCAGCATGAGCCCGAAGTGCAGAAACATGGTCGTATCAGTGGCCATACTGAGAGGAGCACCACAAGGAAGGTTCACCCCAGAGGTAAAGGACCAGTGCTAGACGATTCCACTGAGAAGGAAGTTGGAGATTCAGAAGGCTCTTCCAGCAGCAGGACCAGTTCCTATTCTCGAAGAAAATAGAAGAAGCAAAAGACTTCTAAGGGTCATAAATTTGAGGAATTCAGAAAGGCCAAACCTCCCTCCTTTGACGGTGAGATAAAGAAGGGAGAGGAAGCCGAGGCTTGGCTACTTGGACTAAAGAAATATTTCAGAGTCCATGATTTTTCATAAAATTGGAAGGCCTGAGTGGCCACTTTCAATCTAAATGGAAAGGCTTCCATCTGATGGGAAGATCTTAAGAGTATGAAAGGGGTCCGCGAGGAGGAACTGTCTTGGAAACGGTTTGAGAAGTACTTCCAGAAGAAGTGTTTGTTGGAAAGATATTTCGATGAGAAGGCTAAAGAGTTTTATTAACTCAAACTGGGGAAACTCACTATAGAGGAATATGTCAATAAATTCCTCGACTTATTGAGATATGTACCCTACATTAAAGTAGAGAAGGCGAAGGTGCAACGCTTCATCAGTGGGCTACCCAAGGAATATCAGAACCAAATTGAATTTGACGAGCCAAAGACCTTAGAAGACACTATACGAAAGGAAACATATTGCCATGAACAATATGGACATCGAGCAGAGTCTCGTGGAGACTGGAGACAGAAGAGTGGTTCGAAATTTCAGAAAAAGGGGATCAAATCCTTAGGATTTAAGAGCTACAAGAAGAACCCTAGAATGAACTTTCCAACTCGGAGTGTACTCCGGCAGAAATTTCCCTTGGTGGATGGAAATAAAACTTCTGGACCTATACCAGTGAAGACTAATAACCCAAAGAAAGAACCTTTGAAATGTTGGGGTTGCGGAGAAGAGCATATCCTGAGAGACTGTCCACACCAACAACGGAACAATCAGAAAGTTTATAACATGAAGGAAGCTACCACAGTCAATAATGTGGCAAGGAGTGTGCCACAGATTTATGCAGCCTTGGATAATAACCAAGCTGACCACCAAGCTTCAGTGGTGGAAATAGAAGGTATGATTTTCAACCATCTGGTGTTTGTTTTGATTGACCCTGGTTCAAATTTGAGTTATATAGCCCCTAAAGCTGTTGATAAGTGTAAGCTACAGCCACAAAAAACAAACTAAGCCATGGTTGGTACAGTTAGCCACTAGCACCAAAAGAAAGGTGATAGAGGTCATAGCAGCCTGCCAATTAACATTGGGTGAATTCCCCACCCAAGCAACCCTTAATGTATTACCCCTGGGATCATACAACCTGTTGATTGATATGGAATGGTTGGCCACCCATAAAGCCAGAATGGAATGTTACCATAAAACCTTAGAATGTGTGAGCAAGGAAGGAAAAAGGATAACCCTCCAAGGGATCTGAAAACCGGTCTCGGTGAGACTAATATCATCCCTGCAAATGAGAAAGTATTGCTGAAAGGGATGTCCCCTATATGAAATACAGTTGTTGAAAACAATCGAAGGTGTTAAACCAAGCCCTAACGATTACCCTATCCTGAGAGAATATAGAGATGTGTTTCCGGAAGAGGTATCGGGTCTACCTCCAAGAAGAGACATTGACTTTTCGATAGAGCTCGCACCAAGAGCGGTGTCGATGTCTAGGACACCCTATCGGATGAGGACACCTGAGTTAGTTGAACTCAAATTGAAATTGAAATAAATGATGGATAAGGGTTATATTCGACCCAGCGTGTCCCCGTGGGGAGCACCAGTCCTATTTGTGAAGAAGAAGGATGGTACCCTCAGACTGTGTATAGATTATAGACAACTCAATAAAGTAACCATAAAGAACAAGTACCCCTTGCCGAGGATCGATGATCTATTTGATCAATTGGGGGGTGCATCTATTTTCTCAAAGATTGACTTGAGGTCGAGATACCATCAAGTCCGAATCAAGGGTGAAGACATCCATAAAACCGCTTTCCGGACACGGTATGGTCACTATGAGTTTGTGGTAGTGCCCTTTGGGTTAACCAATGCCCCTGCCACTTTCATGTGCTTAATGAACAATGTACTTAGTAAATTTTTAGATAAATTTGTACTAGTTTTTATTGATGACATATTAATCTACTCTAAGAATAGAGAAGAACATGAAGAGCATCTTAGACTTTTGCTGCAAGTGCTAAGAGAGCATCGTCTCTATGCTAAATTCAACAAATGTGACTTCTTTCAGAAGAAAATACATTACTTGGGACATGTTCTGTCCGAGGAAGGGGTAGCAGTAGATCTTGATAATATCAGGTCTATCATGGAATGTCCTACCCCAAAGGATGTCTCAGACAGCAGATCCTTTATGGGATTAGTAGGATACTATAGGAGATTTATAGAAGGATTCTCCAAGATTGGTTGTCCAATCACTGCCCTCCAGAAGAACGGGACAAAATTCCTATGGACACAACAATGTGAAGAAAGATTTCAAACCTTGAAACATCTACTAACCCATGCCCCCATGTTGAAAATCGTTGACCCAAAAGTTGACTTCCTTGTGTGCACAGCTGCCTGTAAGGAAGGGCTCGGAGGAGTCCTTATGCAGGAAGGAAAGGTGATCTGATATGAATCCCGAAAATTGAATGAACATGAGGTCAACTATGTGAATCATGATCTAGAACTGGCTTCCATAGTGCATGCCTTAAAAATGTGGAGGCATTACCTCTTGGGAAGAAAATTTGTACTTATTACAAATCACTGTGGATTACGGTATTTGTTCGACCAACCAAAGATCAATGCTAGACAAGCTAGATGGATGGCCCTCCTTAGAGAATTTGATTTTGAAATCAAACACATCAAAGGGAAGGAAAATAGGGTGGCCGATGCCCTCAGCAGAAGCATGAAAACAATTCACCTGGCAGTGGTGAGTACCTGCGAGACAGATGTCAAGAACAGAGTCAGAAATGCACAAGAAACAGATCCCTTCGTTCAAGTTGTGACCCTGTACCTACAACAAGAACCCTCTGAAGTAAAGTATGAAGGATACCCTATGACTGAAGGAGGTCTGCTCACCTACAAAGATAGAATGTACATTCCAAATCGTGACGACTTGAAGAGGTTCATCATGGATGAACTACATAAAAGACCCTACACTGGTCACCCGGGATACCAGAAAATGATCACTGCCACTCGGAAACAATTTTATTGGCTTGGATTGAAGAAGGACATAGCCAAATATTTGGCCCAATGAATAGAGTGCCAATAGGTTAAAGCAGAACATCGACACCCAGCAGGACTATTACACCCTTTACCCATCCCAGAATGGAAATGGGAAACCATCTCCATGGATTTTATCACTGGATTACCAACTTCAACCAAACAAAATGATGCCATTATGGTGGTGGTGGATAAACTGAGCAAGTCTGCTCATTTCATCCCCGTCAAATCAACCTGCAAGGTGATAGATATCGTCCAGATATTCATGAAAGAGGTGTTCAGACTACATTGTATGCCGAAAGATATAGTGTTTGACAGAGACACAAAATTTACTTCCAATTTTTGGAAATCACTGATGGCTGGATTGGAGACCAAATTGTTGTTCAGCACCACCTACCACCCTCAAACCAATGGACAGACAGAAAGAGTGAATCAGATATTAGAGGATATGTTAAGGATGCATGTAATGCATCAACCCAGGAAATGGGAAGACTACCTGCCATTGGTAGAATTTGCCTACAACAAAGGCTACCAAGCATCCTTAAAAATGAGTCCCTTCGAGGTCCTCTATGGTAGACAGTGTAATAATCCATTCAGCTAGAGTAATCTTGTAAATAGGATTTCTTTTGGACCCAACATGTTGAAAGAAATGGAACATCAAGTGACTCAGATAAAACAAAATATGAAGGTTGCTCAGAACCGACAAAAAAGTTATGCTGATCAAAAGAGAACTCCAAGAGAGTTCAAAATGGGAGACCATGTATATCTCAGAATTAAGCCCAGAAGGAGTTCCCTGAGAATGGGAACTTGTGCCAAGTTGGCACCCCGGTATTGTGGACCCTTTGAGGTTCTAGATAGAGTGGGACCTGTAGCCTATCGGCTAACACTTCCTCCCACAGTAAAAGCACATAATGTTTTCCATGTTTCATTATTGAAGAAATATGTACATGATGCTAATCATATATTGACTGGTCTATGATACAAGTGGAACCGGAGGGAGAATTTCTACCAGAACCCCAATGCATACTGGACATAAAGGAAACCCCGCTCCAAAACCGAACCATTGCACAGGTCAAGGTGCATTGGAAACATTTTGGCCCAGATGAGGCTACATGGGAAATGGAGGATGCCATGAGACAGGCATATCCGATTTTTTTTACTGTTGTACATGAAATTCATTATTATAGATAAGAACATCGAGGAAAATGTTCCTTTTTAAGGGGGAGGGAATTGTAACACCCCGTTTCCCCCAGTTTGTAAAAATAACTAGACTGGCCAAGAACTATGGAAAACTCATAAATGTGAATAATGTTATGAATTTTATTGCAGGACTGCTAAGAGGGGATGTGCAGAAAAGAGACCACGATGGTGGTGGAAGGCACCTGGAAAGGTGGCGTTAAATTCCACCAAGAATTAATACCATATTTGGACTCCACTGGCCCGGACAACCAAAAGCAGCTCGTTGGCCCTGAATTAAATGTCTTGCAGGCTGGTAGGTAGATGGTTTAATGAGGGATGGGAGGTGAACCACCCATCCGTAGAGCCGTCAGGCCTGACCTGCGCGAGGGTAATCGTGCCACACGCAACCTCGCAAGAGGATAAGGCATGGGGTAGAAGCGATTGGGGGCAGATGCGAGGGGACAACTCTGGCGATATGCAGAGTGAGTGATAGCAGAGAGGAAGGATTGCAACCTTTGCTCCTGGTCACTGGCAAACAAAGACGCAGTCTCACAACATCGTGGTCTCAGCTCGGGGGTGTCTAGTGGTAAATCTGTTGGGAGTCGCTAAGCCTAAGGTTGGGTGGAAACGAGAACCCCTCTCAGCAGTTGCATAACCCCTGGTGTTATTTTTGATAAGTGTTTTGCCTCTGGTGTCTTGAAATATATATATATATATATATATTTATTCTGATAATTATGCTCATAAGCTGTGAAACTGTGAATGATTTCATTATAAGAATGACTGTATGGTGTTTTGATCAGTACTAGTATTTGTATATTTATATGGAAAGATTACGTATGATTTATGTCTTCATGAATTCGTTATTTGTGTGCGTACTGATCAAAATTCAGACTTCACGTCTGGTTCTCGGGAGGACGACATCCTTATATACCTCAGGTAGTACCCTGAGTAAATCTCCCCATAGAAATACCTTCCTTGAAAATCCCATCAAGAACCGGGAAGGCGTTTGTGAAGGCATAAGGCCTTAGTGACCCTGCATGAGGAGGAACGATCCTCTTGAAAACCAAGATGACAACATAAGGATGAAGTAACGAATCAATGGATGATATCCCGTCGGGAAATCTGTGGTCACTCGTGACCGTTAGATTTGGTAAGAGGAAGCTAGAAAGTTAAATACCTTATCCTTGATAGGTGTTGACCGATGGATGAGATTCTGTCGGGAAATCTGTGGATACACCCGACCGTTGGATTGGTAGGAGAAGGTAAGGTGTTAAAATGCCTTACCCCTTTGTTTTCTATGTCTTCATGGGCAGCGAGGAATTTGGGATCGTAGATCTCCAAGGTCTATGATATTATCTGGACTGTGGATCTTTTCCACGTCAAAGGAGTCATGGAAGAATGCATGGGTAGGAACCGATCTGGGCTGTTAGATCTCGGCTGGAAAACCCGATAGTTGTTGGATCTATCCGGAGTTACCCGAGGGTTAAAAACCCCCGTGTATTGAGATTTTCCATGATGAAAACCCTGGGATGGATCTGATTCATCCGACTAACAGAGGCCACATGTCAAGAGATCACCCATTTCGGGAAACCGAGAGTCAGGAAATCGGGAGTCCTGTGGGCAAGAGATCAGGAATTTCCATTGAGGAAATCCCGGGATGGATCTGAGCCGTCCGATTTATGGAGGCCACGTGTCGTAAGATCTCCCATTTCAGGAAATCGAGAATCGTGGGATCGGAATTCCTGTTGACAAGAGTTCAGGATTTTCCATGATGAAAACCCTGGGATAGATCTGAGACGTTTGATTGGCGGAGGCCACGGGTCAAGAGATCTCCCATTTTGGGAAATCAGGAATCGCGAGATCGAGATTTCTGGCGACAGGGGGTCGGGACTTTCCTGGGTGGAAACCCCGGAGCAGTTGTGGACCGTCTGATTTAAGGAGGTGACGTGTCGAGAGGTTACCCGTCTCAGGATATCGGGGATTGGGGATTCGGGAGTTCCGTTGACAAAAACTCAGGCTCTTGCCTTGACAAATCCCGATCTATAATGTCGAGACAATAGCATGTGGCTAATTCCCGATGGACGGACAAGATTCCTTCGGGAAATCTCAAGGTCCGTAAGGATCGTCCGATGTGAGGAAGAGAATCCAGTTTTACACTGGGGCGCGAACGCACATTAGGGAAAGTAGCGAGCAGATCTGGATGGCCAGAGTCCACCTGCCCAGATCTATGGCTAAGGATGCATTCCGGAGCCCCCTTTCCATTCTTCTTTTAATGGGGGGGGGGTCCGGAATTGGACACCCAACTCTCGAACGGTCGAGATTAATTCATCATGATCAATGGCTCTCAAGTGGATTCTGGACCCCCTTTTCCATTTTGCCTTTAATGGGGGGGGGGGTCCGGAATAGTGTGGTATGTGAAGTGGGGCCCCTCCTGTCATGTCGACTACCGTGTCGCATTTCCCTCCCTGCCACCTGTATTCCACTTAACCGCGCAATGGGGCCATTTCTCATTGCCTATTCTCTGACCCTGTTGGGATTTGTTCCTATTAGCCATTTGCTAACCCTGTAGGGATTCATCCCCATTGGCCAATCGCTAGCCCTGTCAGGATTCGGTGGTTGCCAATTCAAACGAATCGACATCACTGTAGCACCGAGGCACGAAATATGAAAGAGGTACTGCGTTTATTCAGACTGTGATCACGACCCACGACCACATGGGAGCGGGGAGAGAGAAAGAGCCAGCTTACGCTGGTCCTCCATGGATGTTTAGGGTTTCTGATTCGGCAAAAGACCAGAAAAATCCGATTTAGGTAGTGGGTATGTGACAATGACTTATTATTTGAGGACAATTATGTGCAAGTGATCTGGTTCATTATATGAGTGACTACTTCGCTTTTGGATTTTGATGATGAGATTTTGATTTATGATGTTATGTTATGATATCATCTGTAGACAAGTGTTATTGATTGGTTTCTATTGAGTGTGCAGGACGCTTGATAGGTTGAGGATGCCGACAACATCGATGGACCTCCTTGGACTCTGGATCGAGTTAGGCAGTAAATTGTTTATGGTTTGCGTATTTTTGTTCTTTCATATGTGGCATATGACTAATATAATATGATGTTTTTTATGGATCATTGATATGTTGTTGATGGATTTAGGCTGACGGTATCTGGTTAATCAGACTCACATTTGGAGTAGAGGGGTCACGCAGGACAACTAGAGATATTGAGGGAGAGGTGTGGCAGAAACCCTGCCACAACGTACTAGAACTCTCGTCGTGGCTCAAACTGTAGGTTAATGATTAACTCGTTTGAGAGATCCATGATGTCGTGAGGGAATACTATGACAATCACTCATGATGATTCTAATGGGTTCACAATAAGGCAGGGTCCTGATTCCTTAGAGGCCCTTAGTCTCCCAAAAGATCACTTGACGAAGTATTGACTCCAGGGGTTTGAAATCTACGAAATTCAGTCAAGAGGTGAGTGGCACCCTTGGAGAGCGTAGTGCATATTGAAGGGAACGTTGCGCAAATAAAATGGAAAGATGCTAGTGGCACCCTTGGAGCACGTAGTGTGTCCTGAAGGGCACGTCGTGAATTCAAATCATGTAAGTTAATAAACCTAGTACCTAGAAAACTATGCCTCCTTAGGAATTGGTTGGCCTTAAAATAGATGATGGTATGAGTAAAGTTTAATAACTAATTGTTCCCTTAAAAATTGTCACCCAGGCTAGTGAAATGAAAACCTAGGTCTAAGAAATTCATTGGAACAAAGAAAAACTAAATAGACATGTAACAAGAAGGGGTTAAAGAGATTCAAAAATTACTTATTAAAGTAAAAATTATAATGGAGGATTAAATTATTAAAAGGGTAAATGGTTGTTTTTGTCTAAACTTGCTAATACTGAACTTAGTTAAAAAGAAAAAGGGGAAAATTAAAGAAAAAGGGAAATTAAAGAAAAGGGGAAACTTAAAGAAAAAGGGAAACTTAAAGAAAAAGGGGAATGTATAACTTAGTAGGGAATCTAGCCATTGGAAGTTTCTATTTTTGAAGTCAAGTAGGATTTAAGTAAGGCGTAAGTCATTTAGGAAATGTAAAGGAATAAAGAGACACTGAGGAGCATTTTTAGGAACGCTTTTAGGTGGGTGAGGGAAATAGGAAAATTTAATTAATTAATAAATTGATTTTCTAGTGCAACTAAGGGATTAGGTGACATGTGTATGAGGGAGATTTTTCCTAATTAAATTTAATAAAAATAATATGATGAGGGTTTGGGAAAATAATCACTAAGTAAACTCTATAAAAAGGATGGCGGAGGAGGAGTATGGATCACGTCTGGTAGGCGTAAGGTTATGATGTTGTTATTTTTCTTGACTAAGTTTCCTTGTGGGAGTTGGGATGCCAAGCTTGATTAGAGAGTGGTAGCTCAACCTTGCAAAGTGAGATAGGAGATAGCTTTCTCTAGTTCATGTACGCATCCCCTTTGCGTCTTGGGGGATCAGGAGGAAGAAGAGTACCCCTAGCGTTGGATGGGAGGTACCGGTGAGGTATCAATGATTAGCAAGTGGGAGTGAGGAGGATTACCAGTGGTTGAAGATCATCAACAAGTCCATCTGCTAGTTAAGGTATACAAGTTCAATTTCACATTTTTAAAGTAGTTAAATTTTTTATGTGGTTTTATACATAGATGGATGTGGCATTTGTTTTTGGTTCTGCACATGATTTTGAGGGTTCCTTTCCCCTTGTATTTTGTTGCCTGTAACTTTTTCCCATCTTGGGATTGAGTTCACCCACTATTATGCGTTTTTATTTTAATATCTATGATATTTTTCGCCCCTTCCTCACCTTTTTCCTTGTGATTTCCTGGTGTTTTCTGATTCATTTGGATTTGAGATGCATGAAAAGGAGCTCACCCATTTTCATTTATTTTTTTACCTCCAATTATTTTTTACACAGTAAATTAATCCCTTCATTTCCTAGTATTTGTATGCCTTTAATCTCTATGTTTTTGGTTGATCCCTGACATTATTTACCTTGCGTGGAGGCCTGGAAATTACCCCATGATTTACATCTTCGCACAACATTTCTTTGTTCTTCAACTTGTACAGTGAGTTCCTTCTCCTTTCCTCCATGATTGTGTTACCTCTGCTATGATGGGGGAAGGTGTAACCTTGCATCCTTGCCTTTCTCATAAATGTATGTTTTTATGTGCATTTACTTTCTCCCCACAACCTTTCCTCAACATTCAACCCTCGCGATAATACTTTTCCGAGTACCTTATGTGTTGGAAAAAGGAAAAACAAAAATAAAACTCCTTTGGTCTTACCTTTCGACTCCGCGCCTTCACATCAATGCCTATATTAATTACATCACCACCCTCTACGAATTTATTATATTTTATCCCTGTTATTACCTTATCCCTTATGCCTCTACATTTTGTCCCTCCCAAATGGCGTTTTTCCAGAGTTCTCTTGCGATTTAATTCACACTCTTGACCATCATTGGTGGGCATCCCCTGGGCATTCATTTTTTTTTTTCCATTTGATTATACACATCATCAAATCACTTTTTCTTTGCTTATAAAGAGGTTCGACGTCTTCATTCCAACACTGTTCTTACATATCTTTAAAAAATATTTGTTACCCTATGCATGAGAAGAAGAGAGAACTTTCATGCTTTCTTTAAAACTGCCCTTTTACGGTCAATGACCTTTACCCTTCCTCCAACGATTTTCTCTCCCTCTTCTCAATGACCTGTGGATGTGATTTCTCCCTTCCATCTCGAATAGGGGCTTGCAATTTTTACGATTGGGTTTAACCTGCGATCTCTTTTTGAAATTCAGAGAATCTCACTAAAAGTTTCTCTGTGTAGATTTGGGTAGTTATAACCCTACGAATTTCGATTTTGGCTCAGCGATCCCTTCCATCTACATTCTGAGCTCATCGATGGTAGGTTTCCTTAAGCGTTTCCTCGTTTTCTTATTTCCTTTCTCATTTATGAAACTGCACGTATCAGAGGATGCCATAATCCTTAACCCTGGGCATTAATTGTCAACAAGATCTTGGTTGCATGCATCATTACCTTATTCCCTGCACCTGTAAATTACCCCTTTCTTTATTCGTGATGACACTTGCTACTTATTATATTGGTCAATCTTTCCAGGGTGCATTCCTTCCTAATGTTTCTCTCAGAATTTATATGTTGAAGTTTTGTTAGGCACTAAATGTTCACCCTTACCATTCTTTTATTTCGTCAATAACTTTACTCTTGTATTTTGTAATTGTTCGTTACTTTGGTTCTCTCTCTCTAACTGACCCTTAAAGAAAAAAACCTTATACTATTACTTGTATGGTACCTTGCCACCAATTTATTTTTATTCCTTGGCGTTTAAATATTTTAAAGGTTGTCGAATGGATTAAATTAAGGTGTTAGGTTAAATGTCTAGGGCTACCTTGTATCATTTATACATTGCTTCATGTCAGTTAGTTTCTTCTAAAGGAGACCTTAAGATGAATCCTCTAAATCTCTTGCACCATTAAATCAGTTTAGGTTATAAAGGTTGATTGATTATTAATGGCATTCTCGCACGCCTTGAATCAGTGATATCTGAAGGACATATTACCTAACATTAGAAGATTGCAGTTATGGAATTCATTTAATGTATGATAATTATTGATTCTTAGACTTCTTGCGCAATTGAATTTTAGGTAATTGTTTTCCCTCGACCAAGTTTTGATAGAACATTGGTCGTGTTTGACCATTTTTGGGACTTCGACAGGTTGGTCGAAGATGGAGTGCTCGGGTGGAGTTGAGATCAAGATATCTCACTCATTTTGCGAGATTTTTGGGATTTTAGGGTTTATATAAGGGGTATGGTATGTCATCCCATGGGTTTACCCATGTTTAGGCCCTTTTTTTAATGTATAAATAAGTAGCTAGGTGATGTAAGAAGTGATGTGTGTGTATGGATTCGTGCAAGAAAGACTAAGTTACAGGTATGTTGGCTTCATGCAAGAACATGTAGAGATTGCTAAGTGCAAAGAACAGTTGTTGGCTTTTTTTGCATATTGTGTGTTGGAACTGGCAGAGCTAAGTGCAAGTAATTATAAGAGGCTTTGTGCCTTGACCTAATTCAGGGAAGGAGGATCTGGAAAGGTGCACACAGATCTCATGTCCTTTACAGAGTTGGCTCCTTGGCTTTGTGCACAGGAGAAGAAAAATGTAGAAATATTGAATACTAGTAAAGAAGGAGAAGTGTTGGTGGATGTATCCACACAGTGGGGTGAACCACATATATCCTGTGTTGATGTGGTTTATGCAATGATGTTCATATTGTTTATGTATTTATCTTCTTAGTGCACTACTCTTGATGTATGATATATATATCTATGGATGTTTAGTGATTATGTATGATCAATGCTAGATCTGAGTTGATGCTATGTGCTAAATAATTAGATGTGATTAATCTTGATTATTACCGCACTGATCTATAATAAGGGTTTAACCTGCTATGTGAATAAGGTTTAAGAACTAATGCATGTTATTGGCTAAGTTCTCTGTTAAGTGTTGTAATCAAATATCTGTGTCCCATCTCGGTTGTAGATGCATGACTTCTACAACCCCCCTGTATCTACCTCAGGTGAGACTTCATCTGCTTCACAAGTGTTTCCAAAAGGTCCAGTTGTTAGGTTTTTTTGGTGCATTGTTGAAGCGTTGAACCTTGGGTCTACCCCTGTGCCAACAAATGGTTTTGTTGCCGGGACCTGAAACTGTGATTGCTAGGAACTGAAGAAAGAAAAATCTTTGTGTGTAGACCCTTGAGTTATAGACCCTAGTGCTAGGCGTTGTTTTATTGGTCGATGTGGCTTCGAGTGCCAATAGGATGGTTGGACGAAGGAGTTTGAGCTATTCCTTAAAACTGGGGATTGTGTAATGAATTTCGACCTACGTCACGATATTAGGATATTATGGAGACATGTAAATATGCATTGGTGGTAATCACATGATGTGATACTCAATAGTAAGATAAGGCGGTTGATTTGGATCAACGATGAAGGATAGAAAAGTGCGATTGTAGGAAGAAAATGAGGAGTATCCCCGAGGCTCATTCTTCCCTACAGCTACAAGAGAGAGAACACAAGGATGTAAGTTATATGCATACTTAGCACTGAACTTCAAGGGCATGGCAGAAGAATTTGAAGACCTTCCCATAGTACGAGAGTTTGCGAACATTATTCCCAGAAGAATTACTAGTTGTGCCACCCAAAGCCAAGATGGAATTTACCATCGACCTAAAACCTAGAACTAAACGGGTGGCAAGAAAGCCTTATAGGATGTCAACCCCTGAGTTCGAGGAGTTGAAAGTGAAATTGAAGGATTTGTTGGACCTAGGACTTATACGTCCAATTGCATCACCTTGGAGTGATCATGTTAATTTCATACGGAAGAAGGACGGGTCATGGAAAATATCTAGACTACCGTCGAATATTTTTTGATGACATTTGATATTTTCTCAGATGACAGAAGATCAAGACAAACTTTTACACTTGATACTATAGTGTTGTGATAGGAAAAAAAATTACGAGAAGCAGTTGTAAAGCTATTGAGGATTCATTGCTTAGGGCATGTGATCTCTGGTGAAGGCATCGTTGTAGATATAGCAAAAGTAGAGGCTATTGTGGAGTGGCCTACGCTAATGAATAAACCAGAAGTGTGTAGCTTCATGGGTTTAGCAGGATATTATCGACGGTTCATTGAGGGTTCTTCAAAGACAACAAATCTGATTATGAAATTGAATAAGAAGAACAAGAAGTTTGTGTGATTCGAGAAATGCGCGGAAGCATTTCGAAGGCTCAAGGATTTGTTGACGAAATCACCTACTAAAATTCCCTGGTGTGGACAATGACTTCTCGGTATCCACTGATGCATCTAAGGAAGGCTTAGTTGGAGTCTCTATGCAATATTGTCAAGTGATCACTTACATCTCGAGGAAGTTAAGGAAGCAAGAGGAGAAACAAGCGACACAGGTTTTGGAGTTGTTAGCGATCATGTATGACTGGAGAGTGTGGAGACACTACCTAATTAGATGAAAATTTGAACTAAAAATGGACCACCATGGTTTACAACAACTTTTATGCAAAATGACTTGAACGCACGACAAAGGCATTGGTCAGAACTAATTATCTATTACAATTTTGAGATTTCCTACTTAAAAGGAACAGTGAACAGAGTGGAAGACGCATTGAGTTGGAGACCACACGTATTTTCAATGATACCTCTTCAAACAAATCTACATGAAAAGATTCTAAATACAATGCGACACTGACTGGTATAAAGAGGGTAGGGCATTTTTTGGGAAAGACACCATGTGGGTACCAAACTTGAGGGATACACTGTGGACAACGATAGATATTTGAGATATAATAACTGGATTTACTTACATCCCAACGACGAATTGAGAATCTTTGATCTTATGTGAAACTCATAGAGAAATGTGCATGACTCATCCAGGAGAAATGAAGATAAGGACAGACCTTAATCCCTTGTTTATCTGGAAGGGTTAAAGGTGGAAATTTTTAACTACATGGCAAGATGTCCAGAAGGTTGGCAGGTGAAGGATAAACTTAGACACCCGACAAGAGTACTCAACCACACACCTTTCTGGAATCGAAATGGGAGGTAATTCCGAGGGATTTTATTGTTGGGATTGTCATTAAAGACAAGGAGGCACGACTAGATTTTCATGACAGTTGACACTCTGATGAGGATTTCACATTTTGTCCCTGCCCATAAAATGCATCAGGCACCAATTATATCTAGAGTTTATATCAACAAGATTTTTAGGCTGCCAGATGTACCCAAGGAATCGTGTCCGATAAGGGATTCAGTGTTTGCAAGATGAGTTGGACACATTTCCAGGAGGCCTTGGGAACACCACTGAACTTTAGTAAAACATGTCCTTGAGATAGACAGGCTGATCGAAGGAACGAACAAATTTGGGAAGGTTGTGTTTCATATGTGTGTGTTGGACAAACATAAACGTTGGGAATAGTTATGGACGTTGGCTGAGTTTGTATGCAAAAACAACCATCAAGGCACCATTAGGATGAAGAAATTTGAGTTTCTTTATAGGCAATCATGTTGAACACCTTTGAATTGGGATCGAATCGAGGATGGGGTTCATGTAGGAGAAGTAGAGATCCAAGAAATGTAATAACTAGTACAAACAATACAAAAAGGGGTTGGAAGAAGCACAAGATTGACAGAAGGGGTTTTTTGATGCGCATCGCGTTTACATAATTATGAAGGGCCTAATGAATAACCATTCCTCATTCCTAGAGGCATTTTTTGATATTGATCTTGTCTCTATGTGTGACTTTAGGTTAGTAATCCTATGTATGTGATTGACTTGAGTTCTTGGTGGATGATTGGGCAAGGGTGCGCTTGCGGGGGAGCCAATCCACTTTCCAAACCATCGCATTCAACAACAACGATGTCGAACTGCCGATCAGGTCAAGATCCAGTGGGATGATTATAGTCCACACTCAGATACCTAAGAGGACACATACGATATGTGTCAACATTTTCCTTTTTGTTGATAACTAGACATTTATATATTGTCAGATACTTTATTTCTACATTAGTATACTATGAAACTTTGGGACAAAGTTTAAACCAAGAGGGGGTCTATGTAACATAACGATCTTGCGTGCACTTCTAATGTGACTTATTATTTGAGGACAGTTGCATGCGAGTGATCTGGTTCATTGTATGAGTGATTACTTTGCTTATGGATTTTGATGATGAGATTGTGATTTCTGATGTTATGTTATGCTATCATGTATAGACAAGTGCCATTGAATGGTTTCTCGTGAGTGTGTAGTAATATTGATAGGTTGAGGATGTCGATGACGTCGATGGACCTCCTTGGACTCTGGATTGAGTCAGGGAGTGGACGGTTCATGGTTTGTGTATTTATGTTATTTCATATGTGGCATATGACTAATATGATATGATGTTGTTTATGGATTGTTGATATGTTGTTATGGATGCAGGTTGACAATAATTGGATAATCATACTCACATTTGGAGTAGAGGGGTCGCGTAGGACAACCAGAGATATTGAGGGAGAGGTGTGGCAGCAACCCTGCCACAACCTACTAGCACTCCCTTAGTGGCTCGAACTGTAGGTTAATGATTACCTCATTCGAGAGATCCACGATGCCGTGAGGGAAGACTGTGACAATCTCTCATGATGTTTACAATGGGTGCGCAATAAGGTAGGTTCCTTATTCCTTAGAGGCCCTTAGTCTCCCACAAGATCACCTGACAGAGTATTCCAGGGGATTGACATCTACCAAATTCATTCAAGAGGCGAGTGAAACCCTTGGAGCACGTAGTGCGTATTGAAGGGAACATCGCACAAATAAAATGGAAAGAGGTGAGTGGCACCCTTGGAGCACACAGTGTGTCCTGAAGGGCATGTTGCAGTTTCAACTCGGGTAATTTAATAAACCTAGTACCTAGAAATCTATGCCTCTTTAGGACATGGTCGGCCTTAAAATAGATGATGGTATGAGTAAAGTTTAATAACTAATTGTTCCCTCAAAAATTGTTGCCCAACCTAGTGAAATTAAAACCTAGGTCTAAGTAGAACATTGAAACAAAGAAGAACTAAATAGACATGTAACAAGAAGGGGGTAAAGAAAATTCAAACACTACTTATTAAAGTAAAAATTATAATGGAGGATTAAATTATTAAAAGGGTAAATGATTGATTTTGTTTAAACTTGCTAATACTGAACTTAGTTAAAATTAAAAAGGGGAAATTTAAAGAAAATGGGAAACTTAAAGAAAAAGGGAAACTTAAAGAAAAAAGGAAATTTAAAGAAAAAGGGGAATGTCTAACTTAGTAGGGAATCTAGCCTTTGGAACTTTCTATTTGTGAACTCAACTAGGCTTTAAGTAAGGTGTAAGTCATTTAGGAAATGTAATGGAATAAAGGGACACTGAGGGGCATTTTTAGGAACGCTTTTAGGTGGGTGAGGGAAATAGGAAAATTTAATTAATTAATAAATTGATTTTCTGGTGCAACTAAGGGATCGGGTGACATGTGTACNNNGGGGGGGGTTCCTAATTAAATTTGATAAAAAGAATATGATGAGGGTTTGGGAAACTAATCACTAATAAAAATCTATAAAAAGGATGGTGGAGGAGGAGTATGGATCACGTCTGGTAGGCGTAAGGTTACACTGCCGATATTTTTCCTGACTGAGTTTCCTTGTGGGAGTTGGGATGCCCTACTCAATTAGAGAGTGGTATCTCAACCTTGCGAGGTGATATGGGAGATAGCTTTTTTTGGTTCATGTGTGTGGCCCCTTTGCATCTTGGGGGCTCAGGAGGAACAAGAGTACCCCTAGAGTTGGCTAGAAGGTACCAGTGAGGTATCAATGATTAGCAAGTGGGAGCGAGAAGGATTACTAGTGGCGGAAGATAATCAACAAGTCCATCCGTCGGTTAAGGTATACAAATTCAATTTTTCATTTTTAAAGTAGTTAAATTTTGTATGTGGTTTTATTTGTAGATGGATGTGGCATTGGTTTCTGGTTCTGCGCATGATTTTGAGGGTTCCTTGCCCCTTGTATTTTGTTTCTTGTAAATTTTTCCCAGCTTGGGATTGAGTTCACCCACTATTATGTGTTTTTAGTTTAAGATATATGAGATTTTTCGTCCCTTCCTCACCTTGTTCCTTGTGGTTTCTTGGTGCTCTCTGATTCATTTGGATCTAAGATGCATGAAAAGGAACACACCCCTTTTCGTTTATTTTTTTACCTCCAATTCGTTTTTACACAGTAAATTAATCCCTTCATTTCCCAGTAGATTTATGAATTTAATCATTGTGTTTTTGGTTGATCCCTGATGTTATTTCCCTTATGTGGAGGCCTGGAAATTACCCCACGATTTATAGCTTCGTCACAACATTTCCCTGTTCTTTACCTTGTATAGTGAGTTCCATCTCCTTTCCTCCATGATTGTGTTACCTCTGCAATGATAGGGGAAGGTGTAACCTTCCTTCCTAGCCTTAATTAGATTTGTATGTGTTTATGTGCATTTAGTTTCTCCCCACAACCTTTCCTCACCATTCAACCTTTGCTTTAATACTTTTCTAAGTCCCTTATATGTTGGAAAAGATAAAAGCAAAAATAAAACTCCTTTTGTCTTACGTTTGGACCCCGCACCTTCACATCGATGCCTATTGTAATTACATAACTTCCCTCTGTGAATTTATTAGATTTTATCTTGGTGATTACCTTATCCCTTATGCCTCTGCGTTTTCTCCCTCCCAAATGGAATTTTTCCAGAGTTCCCTTGCAATTTCATTCACACTATTGACCAACGTTGGTGGGCATCCCTTGGGCGCTCATATTTTTTTTTCCATTTGATTATACACAACATCAACTTGAATTTTCTCTTCTTATGAAGAGGATCGACATATTCATTCCAACATTGTTCTTACCCAACTTTAAAAAAATTGGGTTACCCTACACATGAGAGGCAGAGAGAACCGTCGTTCTTTCTTTAAAATCACCCTTTAAGGTCGACGAAATTTACCCTTCCTCCAACAATTTTCCCTTCCTCTGCTCAGCAACCTATGCATGTGATTTCTCCTTTCCATCTCAGATAGGGGATTGCAATTTCTGTGACTAGGTTTAACCTGCACTCTCTTTTTGAAACTCAAAGAATCTCACTAAAAGTTTCTCTGTGTAGATCTGGGTAGTTATAACCTTACGAATTTCAATTTTGGGTCAGCGATCCCTTCCATATACATTATGAGCTCATCGATGGTAGGTTTCCTTAAGAGTTTCCCCATTTTCCTATTTCATTTCTCATTTATGAAACTGCACGTATCAGAGGATGCCATATTCCTTAACCCTGGGCATTAACTGCCAACAAGATCTTGGTTGCATGCAGCATTACCTTATTCCCTGCACCTGTAAATTGCCCCTTTGTTTATTTGTGATGACACTTGGCTACTTATTATATTGGTCAATCTTTCCAGGGTACATTCCTTCCTAATGTTTCTCTTAGAATTTATATGTTGAAGTTATGTTAGGCACTAAATGTTCACCCTTACCATTCTTTTATTTCGACAATAACTTTACTCTTGTATTGTGTAAATGTTCATTACTTTGGTTCTCTCTCTCTAACTAACCCTTAAAGACAAAAACCTTATACTATTATTAGTATGCTACCTTGCCGCCAATTTATTTTTATTCCTTGGCGTTTAAATATTTTAAAGGTTGTTGAATGGATTATATTAAGGTGTTAGGTTAAATGTCTAGGGATACCTTGTATCATTTATACATTGCTTCATGTCAGTTAGTTTCTTCTAAATGAGACCCTAAGATGAATTATCTAAAGCTCTTACACCATTAAGTCGGTTTAGGTTATAAAGGTTGACTAATTATTAATGGCATTCTTGCATGCCTTGAATCAGTGATATCTGAAGGACATATTACCTGACATTAGAAGATTGCGCTTATGGAATTCATGTAATGTATGATAATTATTGATTCTTAGACTTCTTGTGAAATTGAATTTTAGGTAATTGTTGCCCCTCGACCAAATTTTGATAGAACATTGGTCTGTCCATTTTTGGGAGTTCGACGGGTTGGTCGAAGATGGAACACCCAGGTGTAGCTGAGATTGAGGGATCTCACTCGTTTTGCAAGATTTTTTGGATTTTAGGGTTTATGTAACGGGTATGGGATGTCCTCCCATGGGTTTACCCATGTTTAGGCCCTCTTTTTAATGTATAAATAAGTAGCTAGGTGATGTAAGAAGCGGTGTGTGTGTGTGGATTTATGTAAGAAAGACTAAGTTACAGGTCTGTTGGCTATGTGCAAGAATATGTAGAGATTGCTAAGTGAAAAGAACAATTGTTGGCTTTTTGTGCATACTGTGTGTTGAAACTTGCAAAGCTAAGTACAAGTAATTGTAGGAGGCTTTGTGCAGATAGATTGTGTAAGGCTTTGTGCCTTGACCTAATTCAGGGAAGGAGGATCTGGCGAGGTGCGCGCAGATCTCCTGTCCTTTACGGAGTTGGCTCTGTGGCTTTTTTCACAAGAGAAGAATAATGTAGAAATCTTGAATACTAGTGAAGAAGAAGAAGAGTTGGTGGAAGTCTCCCCACACTGGGGTGAACCACATATATCCTGTGTTGATGTGCTTTGTGCCATGATGTTCATATTGTTTATGTATTTCTCTTCTTAGCGCACTACTCTTGATGTATGATAGATGTATTCATGGATTCTTAGTGCTTATGTATGATGAATGCTAGATCTGAGTTGATGCTATGTGCTAAATAATTAGATTTTCTTAATCTTGATTATTACCACGTTGATCTGTAATAAGGGTTTAACCTGCAATGTGAATAAGGTTTAAGAACTAATGCATGTTATTGCCTAAGTTCTTTGTTAAGTTTTGTAATCACATATCTGTGTCCCATCTCGGTTGTAGACCACTGAGTCTTGCAATCCCCTACCTCTACCTCGAGTGAGACTTCATCTTCTTAGCAGGTGTTTCTGAAAGGGCCAGTAGTTAGGTTTTGTTGGTGCACTGTTGAAGCGTTGAACCCTGGGTCTGGCCCTGTGCCAACAAATGGTTATGTTTCCGAGACTTGAAACTGTGATTGTTGGGAACTGAAGAAAGAAAAATATCTGTGCATTGAAATGTTGTTGTAGTGCACATTATTCTACTTGACTTACGAAGCTCTGTGCTAAGAAAGAAACTGGATTTGAAGAAAAGAGGTAAGATCTTAAATCTCTGTACTCTGGTAAAGGTAATATAACTGAAAAAAAAATCTTCGAAATTATGAATCTGAGTATCTTTGATAAAAAAATTCCTAGTCTAAAAACTAGGGCACAGTTAGAAGAAATAATGGATCAAAATAATTTTGATAAAGATAGTGAAAGATATGTTATTCCTATGCATAGAAAGAATTTTTGGACTAACAAGTGGATGCAAAAACCCAGAAAGATTTTTTGCATATTGCAGGTCAATCACTGTAATCCCAGTGCGAAGTATAGGAAAGGTTGGGGATCATTTAAAAGAAAGAGAGGATTGACACTGTGTTATAATTGCAAAAGACTGGGACATATTGCTAAGGAATGCCCTGGTATAAGTCCTATTTGTCTTTGTTGTAAAGATATTGGTCATGAGGTTGAGGATTTCCCTAGAATGATTGATAAAGTTAAAAATATGAACATGAGACAAGAAAACCATAAAGAAGGTCAAAAGGCTGAGGATATCCTAGAAAACCAGAAAGAATCAGAGACTATGTTATTACAGTTAAAAGAATAAATGGATGATCATAGAGACTTCAGTTTACCAAATATCTTGAAAGAAAAAAAGTGCATATAAACACGAATAGGAGACTTCGACATAGACTGTGTCTTGGATGATGAAACACAGGTGAATATCATGCCAGAAATCACTTGGGAAATTTTGGGAAAGCCTGCTATGGTTCCTTCATTGGGAAGGATATGACTGTTTAAAGGAAATATGATAACCCTATGTGGAAGAGTTACTAATGTGCCTATGATTTCTCATGAAACATCGACCGAAAAAAATTTTGAAATCATTAATTTTGTTGAGAACAACACCCCTTTTCCACTTTTTTTAGGAAAGACTTAGATGAAAAGGACCAGATCAGAAGGAAAGCAGAGGAAGGGGATACATAACAAAAAAATAAATAATTAAGGGACTTCATAGCTAGAAAAATAGAGCGAATAATACAATAGGATAAGTTGAATCAAAAGAGGGCAAGATAAGTAGTTGTCAAAGTTGAAAGAACACAAGAAGGCTTAAAGAACCTGTCCATGCAGGAAAGAAGTGTGCGATCAGAGGGACGTAGCTACCAGGAACTCAGTAGGAAGAATCAGGGCATTGGCATCAGAGTGTAATATATTAAGTAAATGAAGTGTGTAGACCTATGAGTGCCTTGCAGAAGATCCGAAGCTGAAAAAAATAGAGGCACAACTCCAGGAGGAAAATAAATAGGCCTCCATTGTACAAGAACAACTGAAGCTTCTTACTGTTGTTGAGAAGATGAAGAGGTGGTAGGATCAACGTGAATTCTAGCAGCAGGTTACTGCTATCTAGAGTAAGGTTATGGAAGTGACACAAAGAATCCAGCTGGTGCATGACGAAGAGTGCATGATTTTTGAAGAAGTTGAAGGACAAGGCTTGCAGTTAGACCAACTGGTTGTGACAGTGGAACAATGCCTGGAAGGGCCTGTTATTGAGTAAGTCATTTAGGATTTCATCGAGCAGGAGGCTCTATAGAAGCACCAAGTTGAGGAAGCTTGAAATAAGTGGGAGGCCTTTGAAGCATCCCTGCCCAGATCTGAATGAATCGGGATGAGTCATAGGTGAGTGTTGGGGGCTTGTTGGCCCTCGACCAAGTTTTGAGAGAACATTGGTCATGTTTGATCATTTTTAGGACTTCAATAGGATGGTCGAAGATGGAGTGCCCAAGCAGAGCTAAGATTGCGGGATATCACTCATTTTGCTGGCATTTTGGGCTTTTAGGGTTTATGTAACGGGTATGGGATGTCGGCCCATGGGTTTACCCATGTTTAGGCCCTTTTCATAATGTATAAATAAGTAGCTAGATGATGTAAGAAGTGGTGTGTGTGTGTGTCTTTGTGCAAGAAAGACTAAGTTACAGGTATGTTGGCTTCGTGCAAGAATATGTAGAGATTGCTAAGTGAAAAGAACAGTGGTTGGATTTTTGTGCATACTGTGTGTTGAAACTTGCAAATCTAAGTGCAAGTAATTGTAAGAGGCTTTGTGTAGACAAATTATGTAACGCTTTATGCCTTGACCTAATTCAGGGAAGGATGATATGGTGAGGTGCGGATAGATCTCATGTCCTTTGCGGATTTGGATCTGTGGCTTTGTGCATAAGAGAAGAATAATGTAGAAATATTGAAGACTAATAAAGAAGAAGAAGAGTTGGTGGACGTAGCCCCACACTGGGGTGAACCACGTATATCACGTGTTGATGTGCTTTGTGCAATGATGTTCATATTGTTTATGTATTTATATTCTTAGTGCACTAATCTTGATGTATGATAGATAGATCTATGGATGCTTAGTTCTTATGTATGATGAATGCTAGATCTACGTTGATACTATGTGCTAAATGATTAGATGTGATTAATCTTGATTATTACCACGTTGATCTGTAATAAGGGTTTAACCTGCGATGTGAATAAGGTTTAAGACCTAATGCATGTTATTGGCTAAGTCCTCTGTTAAGTGTTGTAATCACAGATCTGTGTCCCATCTCGGTTGTAGACGCCTGAGTCCTGCAACCACCCTTGCCTCTACCTCAGGTGAGACTTCATCTACTTCGCAGGTGTTGCCGAAAGGGCTGGTAGTTAGGTTTTTTTTGGTGTGTTGTTGAAGCATTGAACCCTGGGTCTTCCCCTATGCCAACAATATTCAGTGGGGTTTATATTTTAGACTTCTTTCACATTGGATTATATGTCATAAATTAAGTTATAGATCTTAGATCCTTACGCATGTGGATTTTATGTGTTGAATGATGGATTAGTAATCTTTTCTTGCGTCAACAAGTGTATTAGTGAATGATCGACTAGTATCTTTACATTTTTTAATAGATTTATCAATGAACTGGATTATTAGCCTTTATTGCACGATTAAATTGCTAACGAATGATTTATGTAGACCTTAGACTTCCTGCACTTATGAATTATTGTCACGTGTGATGGTTTATAATGGTTTATCTTGTGCTTACCTTGAAAACTATGTTGATTATTGTAAATTCGATGATTGGTTTAATCATGTTCCTGGAAGTAAGTAGATATTGCTTGCACCTTAAAAATAAGGATAAGTGGATGATTTACACCTTGTCTTACGCTGTTGTTGATTGATTTAGTAATTGAGTTCTCTTGTGCCATGGAATTTTTATGTTACATGTGTTGTTTTACTGGAATACTATGGTGCCTTGATGATCATTGATGATGTTGATTTAGCTTAGATGATGTGGACTTGATTGTGTGAGTGGGATGTAGACACCTCCTTGTTCCTCAAAATAGTCGCCAACCCTGAGACCTTAAATGGTCAAAATCGATGGGAACCTAGGCTTGAGCATTGCTTATGTGTCCTGAAGGTCCTAACCTTGTAGGGTAGGTCAGTCAGGTAGTCATATTGCATCTATTTCCTGATTGAATGTAGTCTTAAATTGTTTCAAGATTTTGTGTTGGGCTAATCTGCTACACTATGTACATTTATGTGTCACTATCCTTCATTGACGCGTTGATTGAATTGATATTTATTTCAATGACGAGTAGTGATTGATGTTAGTACCTTGTGTCGTTATTCATTATGATTTATCTTGTTTATGCGTCACCATTGGTGTATGAACGCAATGCTCTTAGGCTATTATTTATTTGTGTTAATGTGTCGTTATGTGTATCGTTATTCATGGCAGTAATTTGGCGGGGTTATGTTGCGATTGATTGATAATGTGTTAATATTGTTTCATTAATATATATCCGATGATGTGACATGATGTAGCTATTATTGTGTTGTATATTTCCTAACGTGACAGAAAAATTTACCGATTGTTTGTTGCTTTCGTTTTCGTAATGGTGGGATCATTACATTTCCTCACAAATTAATGTTGCATTAACTCCCTTAAATAAACCATGATTGTCAATGTGCTTTAGACACTAAAATTCCTTATGAGTCATACTTGATTCAATAAACATTGAAATCGTGTTCCTAGTAGTGAATTTATTATGAATATCTTCCACAACAACATAATGAATATTTTCAAGAACTCCATCTGCTCAATTAGATATTCAAATTTAGAACTTGTAGAAAAATTGATACTTAAGTAGTTCTGAATTGCACCAATAATATCACCTTCTTCCAAATTCTAAATTGGTTTACTAGAATACCAACTACCAAGATGCCTCCATTTATGTTTTCCCTCTTTAACTCTCTATTTAAACCATCCTCACCTCTTCTTGAGATATAACATGTTTTTTCTTGAATAATGAGACACATCCTTTCTACCATGTTCAATGTCCTCTTGTACAGGAGCTAGTAATTCTGAAGAAACACCAATATTTTTTTGGTCATGTTGATCAATGAGTACCAATGGATAAAAATAATCTATTTTTCTTCCCCATGATTGGAGTGAACTATTTTTTTTCCCTCCAACTAGGGTGAATAATAGTACTATGTTATGTGGTCCCAAATTAGGAACATCAAAAGCATCATTTTCCCTAGGTCAATCTCTTTGATTGAAGATATAATTTGTAGTTGGTATTTCTGAATGATCCATTATGAAAAAAATCCCTATAACCTACAAAATACCAAAATCATTATAAATTCAATGTTCTATAATCGTAATAAAAAACAATGATAACAATTGGGTTTTAGTTATATGTAATTCAAGCCATGTTTTTTCTATATTAATCACTAGCTTTTGGATATGGTTAAAATTGGTCAATAACTAAGAGTAAAAGGGACAATGCTAGAAATATGTATGTTCAACATAAAATAAATGTTTTGATCCACAATTATTATCCACTAAACATAGGGCATGTTATGATCCTACTTATATTATATATTAGAACTATAATTATGATATGATTTTTTTTTTTCAATTGGGACTTTCAAATTGATGGTACAAGATCAAACTGTTATGGACATAAAAAAATTCATATTTTCAATGCAAGAAAAAAACAATGTACCTAGTTCTCCAAGCAGCATTGAGGAGTTGGTTGCAAAGTCAAACCTAGTTGGAATTCTTCACCTCTTCCTTACTCCAAATTATGAAACTTTTCCATTTTATAGATAAAAAAAAGTTAACAATTCCAAAACCCTTTTCACAATTTCAATTCCCCCCCCATAAAACCCAACCATGGAACTCAGGTTTTCCTACTCCATAATAAGCTTTGAAATCATCCATAAACCTATAGAATTGAATTGTATCGATGTTGAGTCACCCACAACACAAGTTAGTTTATGGAAAACACTACAGAACATATTTTTCCATCCATACATGTGCCACATCCTAATACATGTGGCACATACATAAGCCACATGCCCTCCTCATACATGTGCCACATTTGTCCAATCAAACCCGTACTCTTTCTCTCTCACTGCCATTTATGCCACAATTGCTTGTTTTCATGCCAAAATCATCTAATGTAGCTCACCTTGCAACCCCTGCTCCTATCTTGATAGTAATTTATGGCACAATCGATTCCAGATTAATTTGTGGAAGATTCATAATTATTTGGGTCATGTTAGTTAGTAAATGTCCTCTCATAAATTTGAATAGTTTTTGTTACTAAATTTACCTAGTATTCTCAACCCTAATTTCTAAGAAAAAAAACATGATGTTTCTTTCATGTAAATTTTGATTTTTTTTAATAAGATAACTCATTGTGGCCATCTTAACTTATTTAATCTAAGATATTACTAAACATTAAAAAAACATCTTAAAAAAAATATGTTATTTATAACTTTAAAATATAAATAAGACTAAATAATATGTTACTCATTTTATAAAAAAAAAATTAATTTATTTTTATTATTTATTTATTTTTATATAAATTATATTAAAAATATATATATATATAATATAAAATATGTATATGTCCCCGAGGTGTAGGAC
>JZKD02S1674551.1:241252-257178 GCA_000966675.3 Picea glauca
ACATCATGAAAACAAATCTAATGGTCATTAATGATAATAAAAAAGTCAACATCATGAAAACAAATCTAATGCTCATTATGGGTAAAATGGTGGCTTCATTATCATGGGTTGAATTGCCAAAAAAAAAAAAAAATCAAGTCATCCATTTTTCATTTTTTATTTTAAATGATGGAGTTATTATAAAATCTTGGTTTATATATACATTTGAATGTTATCTATTCATTTTTGGGATTGTTAGAGCACCAATGGAAGTCGATAGGTGGCTAAGGAATATTTCACATTCAGGTGGCTTTTCATGTGTGGCATGGAAATGTGGTGAGTTGAAGGTATGACACGACACAATGTAAATATCTAAGGAAGACTTAGAATCAAGGATAGCCCCAATAATTATGTTTAGATCCATAAAAACATGGCATATATTGATGAGAAGGGTAGTTGATCCATATTTTACGAGTATGATGGTTGTATTTTTAAATAAATATCACGTGAAAAGGAGGATCAAGATGAACTTTGTAAAATATTAATCCCTTTAGGATATTAGAGTTATGGTTTCAATAATTGAGCACATGAGATCAATTTGGACTTTGTAAAAAATCTAATCTTAAGGAGTTGGTTGAGGATATCACAAGTGACCAAGCCGATGAAGACAATGATCATTTTTTGTTATGTCAAGTATGATTACATTTTAGAGTTTGTAATGTGACATCCCCAAAAATAAATATTTTTGAAATTTAAAATTGCTGGAAATTTATTCCGTTTTTAGTAAATTCGAATTTGGAATTTTTTTCCATTTATGGCAATTCTGAATTTCGAATTTGGTAATTGTAATTAATTATTTTGACTGTTGGGAAGAGACCTGATTTGACCCAACTAACTATTTGACTATGACACTTGTATGAAAACAAATTATTTTATATTGATTGCAGGAGGACAAATGGAACAACCATGTTAAATTTAGCTGACCATGGCTCCATGAGTGGGGAACATGTTGGAACTACCTCTGGGATGATTATTACAAGTGGAAAATCAGTGATTTGGCCATTGGCAGCCCTTGAAAATCAGAGATTTAGAAAGCTTGAAAAATTCCCAAGGGAGGGAAAAGACCTAGGCAAATGATAAATAGCATATGTGAGGAGGCAGGACGCTACCAAGTATGCTGAGAAAAGAGACTATGGATTTTTCCTTGCTGTTATGAGAATTACTGAGTAAGCGTGAGGCAAGGGGATAACTGCTGGAAATGTGGACATCACTGAGGAGGAGTCTTCGAAGTTCGCTCTCATGGATTCATGGTCAGGCTAGGGGGTGAATCGGGCAAGTAATTTTGGCTGCCTATTCTACGATTGGGAGGAACGTGGTTATTCCCTTTGCCTTCCTTGTGAACTAGTTCAGAGATGTTAATCTTTCCTCTCCCTGTTTGAATGATTATATATATATCCGATGTAATGCATCTAGTTATGCTAATGTGAAATATTTTCAGGAATGAAATCTGGTCGTTTGTGTAAAGTTTATAACATATGAAAAAATTCTGGAAATGTTTCTAATGTAATTAAATTTCTAGGCAAAATTATCTATGTTTACATGAATCTGAAACAGATTCTATCTATAGGTGTATGTTTATTCATGTTATTAAATTTCTAGGCGGAACCATCTATGTATGATTAGATATGAACAAGTCTGTGTATATATCACCTTTATATTTCTCTCTCTCTCTCTCTCTCTCTCTCTCTCTCTATATATATATATATATATATATATAGTTATATATATAGTTATATAGATCTATTTGCAGTTGGTACTTTGCGTAGGCTTTATTGATTAAACGAAAATTAAATGACTGTAACAAAAAAATCAATTATACAAAAATATGTTGACATAGTATATAGACAAACAATTATTCCAACCAACAATCAACTATGATAATAAGGGAGTTACAGAATAGTAGGAACTATATGGAAATAATTGAATAGACCTATACATTTTTCCTTTGACAAAGCACTACCATAGATTATATATCATCCTCGTTGTGCCATTGAAGAACTTTCGGATAATCTCATCGTACTTACTACATAAAGTCAATTATGGAAGTATGCGGTTATACCGCAAATATTGTTGCTACACTTTTAATACTTGGATATATAAATAGTGAAGAAATCAGTCTGTATAGACTTACTACGTTTAAAACAGAATTCCTTCCAGATCTAGTTCGGACCATATAAAATTATGTTTGTATATATAAGTACAGAACAAAGGCTATCTATACATCATAACCTAATATGAATAATTATACAGAGTCATAGTCCTCACCATTTATCGAGGTAGGCTGAGACAAGTTTGGAATATCAATATAAGCATACAGTATCGAACATTCATATAGAGTAACATATCCATACATATAATATCGATATATATGTTCATATCTATACAAAGGTCTAATATTCAGGTTTTCTCCTTTTCGAGGAGTCTGTTTTTGTCCATATATAAATCCCCTAAAAGAAAGCATAAGTGCCTTTCCTTACATTGCACGATTGTAATTCGGACTGCAAATATAATAGACAATAAAATACAAATCGGAACACAGTGTGAAAGAGTAAAGGGTACAAGATTAAAACTAGAAAATCAATGAAATTTGTTTCCATAAGATCCAAGAAGAAAAATCAATACGAAATAACTATCCTTAGAATTATGTTGATATCCTTTTCTAGAATTGTTCATTAAGAGACCAAATTGCTCGACAGAGGTCACTGTCCGTATTGCCCTAAAATCGAATACTCAACATATAAAATTTAACCACATATGAATTTAGCTAGATATACATTAATAAGGCAATAATCCCTTATGGTCGTTGAAACTTAAAATACAGAGTTGCAGGGCCAAGCTATCCCTTGAATAGACTCTTCTCTTCATGACGCTCACCCTTCCGGCTTAAAATTACATCAGAAAAAGGAAGAAAAACACCTAGGGTACTCTTTAATCGTAACAAATTAAAACCTGAATACCTTTTGAGCTTTTGACCAGGAGTCTGCGCCTGAATCTATGCACGGTCAAAGTCCCTACAAGGAATTTTTCAAGTTACATTAGTATTGTATAATAAAAGCAGAATGGATAGAACCTTTAATAGAATAATGAATGATAGGAAGAGTTTAAAGAAATGTGGCACTCAACTCATGGTGGGAGAACTGGATTCTCTTCCTCTATCACATTTGGTCGTTTAAATGTCCTAGGATGAGGGGAGGATGGTTCAGGGACTTCTGATGGGTACCCTCGTAAACACAGAGCCCAATCATTAGATCTCGGTTCCCAATCCTTTAAAGAATAAGAATGATAGTTTGAATATTAAAGAAAATTAATGCTTCAACCAAAAAATATCTATAAGAACTCTTCGACTTCATATACCTTCATATGAAAGAAGCACAGATGTCTCCATGAGTACTGTGAGTTTCTATAACTTTGACCCAAAAGAAAATCGAATACACAATGAAACTCTAGAACCTGGTATGGACTTACGAAAGCGTCTTAAGGGCTATAGAGTTTTGATTAGTACTCCAGACAGGAACTTAACACACGACACTACATGAGATACGAACGTCTAAGTTGTACCCGAATGGAAATAAAACACAGGCAACTTAAGAAGTAAGAGGCTCTGAACAGGTAATACAAAAGAATCATTCTAAAGAATTTATAATCGGGATATCCTACTTTAAATTATAGAATCGGTACCTATACCCGGACATTTATGCTTGGGGTAGTAGAGGAAATTCCAAGGGGAAGTCCAAACCCCGAACAACAATAATAATCCTCTCTCTCTCATAACTATGTGTTTAAAAAACCCAAAACATGAGGAGTAGTCCAGTATACTGAAATTGCAAATTTCCCCATGACTAAAGGAGACTTTCCACAGAGCCAAGTCCTTGAAGGAAAGACATTGTTTACAAAGAATCCGTAAGAAATAACAAATACTGGAATGACCAAAATCCCTCTCGAATTTTCTTACTCATTATCAAACAACGACGAGAGTATCGTAACTTACCATGAATATGGGTAGATCCTGCATATCTCACCAGGGGAAAACCTCCAGAGTGTCGACTACCATTGCAGAGGAGAAATGTGTAAGGAAGAAACAAAACCCTAAACTCTAGGTGGGAGAACCCCAATGGAGCAATAACCATTACTACATAGACTGATAGTAGGAGTACGAAGGATCTATCTGACCATGTGACATAACAAAGGTGGAATAAGTGTATTGGATACAGGGTGAGTGGTGGCCTCGGAATGAAAACTCACAGAGCCTCCATTAATAGACTAGACAGAGGGTTATTAAGTCTGACTGATAGAAAAACCCTCAGACTTCTTATCGAGTTAATGCACTATCATGACTCACTCATTGTTTAGTTAAGATGATTTAGTTCATTATCCCTTCAGTTGGACTACGGGGAGGGTCAGTTAGGATTAGAGTGAGTCGAAATTTAAGTACCTTTAAATGCTTACAAGCTGCGACCCTTAACCCTTGAGTTTCTCCTTCTATAAAAGTAAATTTTTTCGTATTCAAGTAAGGGACCATACATAGGGGTGAGGGTTAAATTGTTTATAGGACTAAAAGTCCTCTATATGCCATAAATGTATAGATATAATTGTATTGTGTCTATTAGTAATATGGAAGGTGATGCCAAAGTCAGTTATTAAATAGGAGAAGGAGGATCATAGTAGTTCAATTTTCATTAATAACTTCATTGTTTGAAGACTAGGAGAAGTAATGTTTCCCAAACATACTAATAATTTTTTTTCTATTTTGGGTAAACTAGGGTTCATTACATGTAACATGTTTTTAATCTCCAACACATGGATAAACGTAATGGTGTTGTTTGACAGTGTCGAAGAGATTGAGTTATAGAGGATGATTATTCTTGACTTTGTCAAGGTTATCAATATTAAATTACATTGTAAAATATATAAAGTAGGAAACATATTCCAAAGGGTTGGACCCTCAGGTTTTTTGTACTATCTTTTGGAGATGGTGAGGAGCCATGCATTGATGGTTGTTCCTTCATATTTTATTATCAATCTACAAGTTAGAAGACATATTAATGCTACAATTTTAAGTAAATAATGATGCTCTCTTTCCTCTATCTTTCATGTATTTATTTCTTGGTAGTTTGAGGTGAGTATGGGTTAATGTTATGACTACTTTGCCCATGATTTCCTATTATAAATTAAAATTCATCATATAATGTTGTGACCAAATCATTATACAAAATTCTACATATTAGGTGCGTGCATATGCCATCCTACAGGGCATGTAAGATGGAATCTCTTCCTAAACTCCTATGGGTAGAGATGACATCCTATAGGCCTGTAGGATGGAACCTCTTCCCACAAGACAATAGGATGCCATCTCTACCCACATGATAATTGGACCTAAATATTAAGATTAGTTGGAGAATGATTTGTTAACCAAACTCAGAGGATATATATTTCCCCAATTAATTGGACTTGATTGTGAACCAAAGGGAGATTGATCTTAATACCTTTTTGAAACACCCAAAATGATTGATTTCTGGTCTAGTTCAAGAACTGACATTTTGAGAAATTAGATTACAATAGAGATTTATATGATAACAGATTATAATGAGTGAGACTAGTTATGGAAGGCATGCCTCATCAATGGGTTTTCATGTTTGGTGAGTTTGAACTCATGTACGCCTAAATGTCCTTTCTATGGGCTTAATTCTTATCTAATTTTCATGTCTTTGTCAAATCCCTGAAGTATATAGAATATTGGGTTGACTTGCAATGGAGAACTGAAACAAGAATGTGGAACTAGAATAATGTGCAGGTAGCATGTCTTTAAATGGAACAATCAGGAATGACAAAGATTATTCAACTATGGAGCCTAACATTGAAATGTTCTTCAAACTTTTGGCCTAGGTTTTTTGAGTGATAGGATGAAAGATTGTTTTTGAGCTTGGTCTTTCAGGCTTAGCTAGTTGATGATGTAACAATGCTAGGAGAGAAATTAACCTCTTCAGATGTCTGAATTTATCCAAAACATCAAATAAGAAGTAAGGAATACATTTTTTATTTTTGATATTTTAGACAAAGACCTAATTAGAGATGTAGAGAAGTTGATCAAATTATTCCAAATGAAATGTTTTATAGGATAGATTTAGATAGTAATGAGTGCAAGTAGGCTAGCAAGGAAAGTAGTATAGACCTAATGTTACCTAATGGCCAAATTTTAAAGTGGAATTAGAGTCTTGATCTGAGAATTCATATTGGGGTCCGATTCATGTGGGAGAATGGGAATAAATGGATCAAAATCTATAATCACAAAAAGGAGAACACCTTCTTGTGGAGGTTTGTATGGAAGCTTCCTGAAAAATCTACTCCTTCTTTGTTTATAGTGAAGGTTGTTAGTAGAGGTGGGTGGCTAGAGGTTTTTGTGAAGGCTTTTTATCGGTGCGCCTTTAAGGTCGATACACATCGGTGCATACATGAACAATAAAACATTGATCCATCAATATTCAAAAGCACCGTCATAATTTATAATAAAAATTACATGCACTAAATAGAGCACACTAGTCTCGTTCAACATTACACACTGGTGCACCTCATTGTCATCATGCACACGACAATATGGTAAATAAAAAAATTTACCAAATTGATTTTCATTATTACATTGCATCATGTGCTTCCAAACTCTCAACAAAGCACTGATGCTCACCGTACTTGCAATGACGCCCTGTTTTTGGTGCTCTACACCGACTTGTATTTCTCCATTGGTAGATTCCACACATTTCCAAATTTTAGAAATTACCACAAATTTTCATTTCATTTAAAGGATAAAACCATCCCTCCCCAGCACATAAGAGGTTAGGTAAATTGTTTATTACCTTCCTACTTGCATTTTCATCTAATCAAAATTTGAATTTATCTTGAAATTTGACATTTTTTTGAATTTTTCTTTCTAATTCCGCACAGTGCACCTAAACACTTTGGATCACCCCGAAGCGGTGCATATTGTGTTAAATTCATAGTGAGCATTTCCATTGGTGTGTCTCATATCTATTTACAACTGTTTTATTCAAGCAATAGACCCATGATAAATTATAAAAACAAAGTGGTGCATCCTTCAGAATGTCCCCCAATCGATGCATAATTCGGTATGATTCGCTCCATTACATTTCATTTAATTAACCAACTCTCTAACTTAACGATTTATAAAATTTAAGATAGTGGTGCAACCATTTTAACCAAACACACTGGTACTATGTACATAACTGCACCAGGACATATATTGCCCAACTTAACATAACAGGGCATCTCATTGGATGCCTTGTTCCCAGTTCCATATCCATTAAAAACCATCGTGGGAAAAGCATCGGTGATCGACTATCATGGTGGCACTGGTTCATTAATAGTAACACATCACATCGCTTTAGATGTGACAATGAAATTTAACCTAGTGGTAACCATCAATCCAACAAATTCCCCATTGTTGTAAAGACAATCATATAGGGGAGTATTTTTAATAATCAATTAGAGAGGTGTGAATTATTAGATGCATCGATGCAATCTATGGCAGTGAGAAAATAAGCGTGGCACATCGGTGCATATAATCTAAACTCACACATCACGACATGTTTTGAAAAGTAGACATCGTAGTGCTCCTTTATGGTCGATACGCACCAGTGCATCAATTTTAAAAAGCACAAACATACCTTATTGTGCCATCCCCAAAAATAAAATATTTTTTTTATTATTTTAAAATTTGCTAGAAATTTATTTCCGTTTTTGGCAAATTCGAATTTGGAAATTTTTTTCCATTTATGGAAATTCTGAATTTCGAATTTAATAATTGTAATTAATTATTGTGACTGTTGGGAAGAGATCTAATCTGACTCAACTAACTATTTGACTATGACACTTGTATAATAACATAATATTTATATTAAATGCAGGAGGACAAATGGAACAACCATGTTAAAATCAGCTGACGATGACTCCATGAGTGGGGAACATGTTGGAACTGCCTCTGGGCTGATTATTAAAAGTGGCGAATCAGATATTTGGCCACTGGCAGCCCCTAAAAATTAGGGATTAAGAAAGCTGTGAAAATCCCCAAAGGAGGAAAAAAGACCTGGGCAAAACTTGATAAATAGCATATGCGAGGAGGCAGGACGCTGCCAAGTATGTTGGGAAAGGATTGCGAGTTATCTTGTTGTTATGAGAATTGTCGAGCAAGTGTGAGGCAAGGGGATAACTGCTGAAAATTTTGGAATATTACTGAGGAGTCTCCAAGTTCGCCCTCATGGATTCATGGTCAGGCTAGAGGGTGAATCGGGCAAGTAGTTTTGGCTGTCCTGTTCTATGGTTGGGAGGAACGTGGTTGTTCCCTTTGTCGTCCCGCGGATTTAATTAAGATATGTTGATCTACCCCTCTCTATTATGGATGGATATGTTACATCCGATGTCATATATCTATTAAATACGAACTGGAATAATTTATATTCTCTGTTTTGAATGATTTGATATCTGATGCATTGTATTTGATTAAAACGAAACTGTAACGTTTCCCATTTTTATGTTCGTTGTGAGGAATATATGTGAAGGAAATCCTTATTTATATAGTTGTAATACATCTGCGGGAATATTCACATCTATCTGCTGAGGTATAATTATTTTTTGCGGAAGATGAAGTCCTTTCGTAGTTATAATCTGTCTGTCGTCGTGAAGTTCGTAATAAACATCCAAACTCTAGAACAATTGTTCCTCCTGTGAGTAAAATGCTAGTTGGATGCACCTGTAATCTTATTTCTATAAGTAAGTAAGGAAAGGAGGAGATTAACGTCAATGGGGAAAATCCTCTCTGTAGTTAAAACCCCAGGAAACCAAACTTAGATCCCTCAGAACATCATTTATAATGACCAAACTCTGATGGAATGATATTCTTATTCATGTATTTACATAGATGCACAAATCTAGTACTATTGACGTTTAATGCATTGATTAAAAGAGGCTCTAAGTGAATATAATAGGAGTTACCTTTTATAGAAAAATGTTACCCTAATGTACCTCTTTTATAGATTTTATGCGTATAAGACTCATAAGAGTAGACTTTCGGAATTCTGATAGATAAATGGATATTGAATCCTTATACACCTACTGTCTCACAGAATGGAAGTAAGAACACCAATAAAGAATAAAGATCAGGGAGTGATGATTATAGTGTGAAATTCACAGTAGAAGTAGAGTATTATTTTCCTTTATGCATAATTTCCTTAATTTTTCAACAGAAAAACTCAGTCCAACTTTCTTTTCGCTTTTCAGAGGTTCGTGCATATTGATGTATGGATTCTAAACTCACGAAGTTTTGAACCCCGAAACCCCGAAGCTTCCACTTTTCACATTTCAGAAGTTTGTTACATAAGAGGGTTGGGCACGTGAACTCATGAAGTTCTGAACCCCGAAACCCCGAAGCGCTAGTCCAACCTTCTCTCTTTCGCATTTCAAAGGTTTGTTACATGAGATGTTGGGGCACTTGAACTCGCGAAATCCTGAAATGTGGGTCACTTTTTCGCAATTTCGGAAGTTTCCGTGTGTTGATGTTTGTCTTTGTACTCGTGAAATCCCGAAATGTTGATCACTTTTCGCAATTTTGGAAGTTGTCATGTGTTGATGTTTGGTTTTGTACTCGCAAAATCCCGAACGCCGAAATCCTGAAATGTTGATCACTTTTCGCAATTTCAGAAGTTGTCGTGTGTTGATGTTTGGCCTTGTACTCGCGAAATCCCGAACTCCGAAATCCTGAAGTGCTGGTCACTTTTCGCAATTTTGGGAGTTGTTGTGTGATGATGTTGGTTTCTATACTTGCGAAACCCCAAACTCCGAAATCCCGAAGTGCTGGTCACTTTTCGTAATTTCGAGAGTTATTGTGTGATGATGTTGGCTTCTGTACTCATGAAATCCCGAACCCCGAAACCCTGAAGTACGGGTTCCACCTTTCTTTTTCGCAATTCAGAAATTTTTGCGTTTTGATGTTTTAGCTTTTGAAGTCATGGGATTCCGAACCCCGAAATCCTGAAGTACTTAGACCACAGTCTTCCAGTCTTTTTTTTTCTTCGCGTTTTTGGAAAACAACGTGGCCCCTTTGTTTTGTGTGTTCGGCATTAGAAAATCGTTGAAACCCGTTTGAACTCTGCCTTTCGCAAAACTGTAGGAATAGGGTAGGATTTATTGACTATATGAACAACTCTAATACAGTAAGGAATGGACTGGTAGAATCGATGGAGAATATTCATCCGAGATAGAGACAGGATAGAGATAATAGATAATCATTATAAGTCACTGTGTACAGGGCGTGACAAGTACAAAATTTGTTGCACAGGGAGGTTTTAAACTAGTTACACATATTTTTAGTGTGATGTTTTTTTTTTTAGTGTTGCTTGCCATGAAGACATGCACCTTAAGGTATTTCAAACTTTTCATAATTAGTTTATGGACATAAATAAATCTTACCTTCTCCCAAATTCTGAGCTTAAACGAAATGGAATTACATCATAGATTTTTTTTTATGGTGATTTTTGAGGTTCATTACATTTATAATATAAATTACATGCACTGAATAAAGCACACCAGTGTTGTTGAACATTAAACATTGGTGCACCTCACTATTGTCATGCGCACAACGGTAGGGTAAATAAAAAAAATTAGCAAACCAATTTTCATTGTTACAGTGCATGTCGTGATTCAAAACTCTCATGCAAGAAATGATACTCATCATCCTTCCAAATATGTCATGTTTCCATTTCTCTACACTAACTTGGATAGCTCCATTGCTCTACACTAACATTTCCAAATTTTGGAAGTTACCATGAATTGTCATTTCCTCTCAACAGTGAAAGCGTGTCTCCTTGGGACATAAGAGGTCAATTAAATTTTTTATTACCTTCCTATTCTCATTTTCATCCAATCAAAATTTTGATTTAGCTTGAAATCAACATTTTTTTCAATTTTTTTTCCAATTCCACGTGGTGCACCTGAATGCTTCGGCTCACCCTGAAGTAGTGCGTATTGTGTTAAATTCATAGTGAGCACCACCATTGGTTCGTCTAATATATATGTACACACTGGTGTCATTCAAGAAAGAGAATGATGATAAATTATAAAAACAAAGCATTATGTCCTTGGGAATGCCCCACAATCGATGCATAATTGGCTTCGACTCGCACTGATACATTTCAATTAATTAACCACACTGCTAACTTAACAATTTATAAAATTTAACATAGTGGTGAAACCATTTTAACTAAACACATCATTATTGTTTATAGAACCGTACCAAGACATTTATTTTCTGACTTGGCATAGCGAGGCATCTCATTGGATGCCTTGTTCTCGATTCTTTATATTTTACAATGCACCACTGAAAAAAAATGTTGATTCTCCACTATCATGGTGGCACCAGTACATTAATAGTAACAGATCACACCGCTTCAACTGCAATAATGCAATTTAACCTAGTGTTTCCTATTAGTCCAACAAACGCATTGGTGTCGTAAAGACAATGACAATGGGGAAATTTTTTAATAATCAATTAGAGCAGTGCAAATTATTAGACACACCACTAAAATCCATTGTGGTGTGAAAATAAGTGTGGTGTACCTATGCGTATTCACTAAATGTATGCACCATGACATGTTTTGAAAAATAAACATCATTTTTCATATTTTTTAAGTCCATGTTCATGGTGTGTAAGTAATGCAACACTCTGCTAGACATCATGTCGGTGCTTTGGTAAACCCAACACACTGGTGCTTTCATTTTAATAAAGGTCACCAATGATTTTGTGTGCCATAAATTTTATCGTTGAAATGTGTTATTTTTAATGAAATGAATCAGTGTGGTTAAAATAACTGAACCGACACGATTAAAAGTAATGATTTGTTGCAAAGCATCCTATGGGATGCACCACTCAAATACTTAGTGGTGCAATAAGAAACGTGGAACCAGAGTGTATTATTAAAAAAACTACATGGTGTGCTTTTTTTCTAATAGACCACACCGCTAACGGGGCATATGTTATTTTTTCGACGCACCAGTTAATTTTTAAGATTATTTTACAAAAAAAAAAAAAATCTTTAAATACATGCCATTTACATATGTATTTGTTTTATAATTTCAATTTATTTTATCTATATATATGGGCCTAACAATATTTGTATGTGAATGATATATGACAACGATAGGAGGAAGAGAAGCCACAACAACAACAACAGGCTAAGACACACACATGTGTGTGTGAGTGGGAGGCTAGCGGGAGAGAGAGGGAGGTATTTCCTCACCCTATTTGACACCCAACACATGACCTTTAGATGGATGTTGGCCTCCTGAATTTTTATCAAGAGGGTACATCCCTTAGGGGTAAATCTTTTTTGTTACAAGAGTTTATCCGTTGTTGGGATCATGGGAAACATGGGTTTAGGGTTAGTCCTAATCTATGGTATCATCCCACAGAGGAGGATGTAGGAGAGACTGAGTATTATATAATGCCAATATCTGATTTACCTATATGTAGGGTTAGTCCTAATCTATAGTTATTATATATATTTTCTGCAGATATTGGCACATATGTTGGGGATGAGCCTTTTGAGCATGAGGATAACGTGATGGAGGAGGTATAGGACTAACTCCAATACATAGACCCCACATTCTACGCAGGTTAGATTGGAGATTCTGGCTAGAGGTGGTGGATCCATTATATCGTGTCATGACTAGCCACGAAGTGGTACCTACACCTGTTACAGACATATTACTAGTACAATATATCTCTATGATATGAAGGAGTTTTCCTCGTGACATGAAATTATTGATGTTTCATATTTTTGGAGCCATCAACCTCATCAAGATGTTGAGGGGTGGTGCTCATGATCCCACTACATCTATATTATCAGCAGAGCCATCCACATCCTCTAATCCACCACATTATATTCATCCTCCTCATGCTTCCCCTCCACATGTGTTTGAACCTACATCCATGTATGATCCTCCTCCTCCTCCTCCTCCTCCTTCCCATCCACATGTGTCTGAACTTGCATCCACATATGATTCTCCTCCTCCTCCTTCTCCTCCACATGCATCACCATATTCTACTTATCCTTGTAATGAACCTCAAATTTGTCATAATTTTTTTAATTTTTTAATTTTTATATATTCTTTTATTAAGGGTTACAAATCCCCATATTTGCTCACCAAACTTTATAATGAAGGGGTGGTAATTGTGATTCCAGATTTATAAGTTGCATGTCATCTGAGAACAATCCTACACCAGACTGACTTTGAATTCTCTATCGGGATCTCTCCAAAATTCCTGGTGCTTTTCTCCAACATGTACATTGTACCCATAGATATGAAATGCATAAACATATACCCCTCTAAGCAGCAAGGTAGAGTTAGGACTTGGATCATAATTTTCCATCTATACTATTGACTTTGAACACTATGGGATCTTTCCCAACTTATGTGAATTTCCATCGTATACCTATAGTAACCTAGTCACATGCTAAAATCATGGTACTTATTTAAACTCGCAATATCACTAGGGGTTGAGCGTTTAGCGCAAGGGGCAAGGTTATGGTTTGGTGGAATACACGTTAAATTAAAGTGTTCAGGTATTTACGGGGCTATGGTTGAGTGTTCAACTATAACCAGAATGACCAAAAGGACACGATATAAACCTAACTCGACTACATTTAATCCCTCTCCGTGACTGAGCATTAAATAAAAGGCAAGAGCACACTGGCAAGACTTAAAGACCCTTCTTGCGACATTAATTAGAGGTTTGGTGGCGTACTCCCTGGGTTAAGGTTCGACCTCTGTTCCCACTATGATCACGCCACCTTAGGCCAATCACATGGCCTCTGACCCGTATCTTTTACTCACCCATTACTCGGACCGTCGGGAAGTTTTCCAGTATTGTTCCTTTTTCGCACTCCATTCTTGTGTAAACACAGACTGCAACCATATGACCTATGTTACTCTTGGCCCAAATGAACTATCATCTGTGGAATGTTGGACTCTGATCGATGCCAGAGTGGTTGGAGACTTGAAGGTAAGCGTATTCTATGATCGTTATTATTGTTAACCTACTAGGGTACCTTGCCTAGATTATACACATATTTGACCAGTATTTTCTCGAATGTTTGAAACTCTTGTAAAATCTTAAGCTTATGTGTAAGGTCTATGAAGTTATGGCTCGATTGAGGCCGGCTCTGTTATTTCATAAATTTCTTTCTTTTGCCTTTCACCAGGCAAGTAATAATATGAAGGGGTTCTTTGTGTATTAACATCATGGCCAAAGTTATAGCTCTGTGCTCATAAAGAAGAAGGTCATATGAGGGTTCCTCACCGAACTTGGGGTTCGTCTTTCCCTGGTGTACTCAATCATTTTCTATCAGTCATTTTGTCATTTTTTTTTTTATTCTCGGCCACCTAGCCCTAGTAGTTGTCACGGGGAAAGGATAAAGTCTCATGTTTACAATAGTTCAACAATCTTTAACTATTTTAGTAGTGTAGGATCTCTGTATGTTTTCTTTCCAATTCAGTTAAATTTTTCAGTTCCTTATAAGTTTTTCATTTGATCGTTAAGAAATGTTTGTGTTAATCTAATGATGGGACCTCCTATTGTTTGCGAGGTACCCATCAGTTCGATCCTCAACCATTTTCCCTTCCATTCTGTTGGCATCCTCCTCGACCACGCGATGATACGTCCAATCTGGACCGTAAGTTAAGTGATGATGTATATTCATGGATATCAAGTTTTCTCTAGAATAACAATTGTCTTAGATTTTATTTAATCTAGCCTGTTTCAGAGTTTTGATGGCTTGTTGTTCTGATCACTGTTTGTGCTTTCTCGCAGGGCTGCTTACTCACAAATATTTTGACTCGGATTCATGCCATGTAACAAAAAGGTAATTGGGTTCTATTTGGCACTTCAAATTTTTACAGCTCCCACTGAGTGCTTCGATTTGGAGGTAGTCATTGTGAGTAGAAATGCCAAATTGTTTTATGGCGCACGATTAACGTTTGGTTTTTTTTTTAATGAGGAATCCCTAAGGACTGCACCCTCAACTCTATGACGAACAAATAAAGTTGATTTTACTGAATGCGACCAATCGGTCCATCTCCTATTATGTAAAATATATTTAGGGTTGTGGGATGGCTACATCTTCCTGGCCATTTTCAAATGCTTATTATAATTAAATTTCCAGGCTATGAGTCTATGATCATTCAAAGAAAAAAAAATATTGTTTCTTTCAATTTTTTCCAGGCCGTGGGTCTATGATCATTCAAAGAATTGTATATATTGTTTCTATTTTTTTTTTTAATTTCTAGTACTGGTTATTGGAACTCTAATGTTATCTAGTTCTTTTGTTTCATTACTGCCAGACCATTATAATTCTTGGTTATAGAGCTTGTGAAATTCCCGGATATATGTATATTCTAAGTACGAGATTCCAGAATAGTCCTTGGGTTCATCGGCCCTCGCGTCTCTAGCATCTACTCACAGATCTCGTCACAGATCTCGGTAATTGTTGACAATCTTTAGACTTATTCGAATTTATTTTTATTCCATAACTTCATGTAGGGTCAACTAGGCCTAATCGTCTTCCGTTCTATCATGAACACTTAAAACTATATATATATATATAGTACTTTTCCCTTAATGAAATTTTTACCAGCCACATACTTATTATATACAGTACTTTTCCCATAATGAAATTTTTACCAGCCGCATACTTATTATATATATACATACATATATATATATACATACATATATATATATATATATATATATATATATATATATATATATATATATATATATATATATATATATATATATATATATATATATATATATATATATA
>JZKD02S1674551.1:267594-279018 GCA_000966675.3 Picea glauca
TATGTTCACATCGGGTACTGTTGCACATCTTCATGATATTGATAGAGATACATTTGATAGTGCACTTTTATTGGCATTTGTTTCTGAGATAGTTGATATTGATAGAGGCTCTACCGCTAGTAGAAGACACATTGATGCACCTAACTCTAGTGGTTGACCTATCTAGTAGTGGTATTGATTGACATGTATATTAATTGTTTTATATTTGAATTGAGATCTATATCTGAAATGTTTATTGCAGATTATCTTGATATGTATGTTTGACATGTATATTCATATGTATATCACTAATGTTTATTTTGTTTTTCATATAATGTTGTGGTTGTTGTTGTGGTTTGATTTGTAAAATGTAGTATGAGTATGCTAATGGAAAACATTGTTAATGTTTTCTCAGTTTTTAAGTGAAATTTGATATGTATCACTCATTTAAATTAGCAGTTACCATATAATGTTTAAATTTTCTTTTATGAAAGCATTTAATTTGGATTATTATTGAAAAAAGTTATAACCATAAATGTCATATAATGTTTAACTGTTCTTCAAGGTGAATTTTTTGTTGTCTAACAATATACAATATGTTGATTAAATGTGTTTAGAAACAAAAACACTTAAATATGATGAGTGAAATGATTGTGATTTAAATATTTATGTCTTTTTTCATATATTATAAAAATAAAATCATAACATAATTAAGGTTGCTAGAAGATGGTATGTTAGGATTGGTAGGGTAAAGAAGCTATCCATTTTCGTCAAACATTTGCTTGCGGTATCTTTCTCCTGATAAGAGCTTACAAAATTTTGGGACTATGAAAATATCTTGAGCATCTGACCTCGATCCTGAATCTCGATCCTCCAAAATTGAATGAACAATTATTCAACTGCACTTGCATACACAACATAAATTCAATGAGATAAATGAGTTATTAATAAAACATAGATGTACTATATTCGACATGAGAGAAATTGAAGGAATTCCAAAGACATAGAATGATGTGGAATATGAAGAATTAGCCATTTGATATTATAATTCTTTTTTTCCTGCATTTGAGCCAAAACCATTATCTTGGGTAGCATAGAGAAATCTAACCTCAAAAATAACTTTGAATAGATTTTATAACTTGATGGTTCACTTCATCATATAAAGATGCATTGGTGCATATGGATAAACCAAATGCACCAGTGTGTTTAATTAAGCAAAGCACCGAGACTAGCATCCATTATTGCCTCCACACAACAAAACCTCTGAAAAATTTCAATGCATATGTTTTCATTTTCATTATCATTATGAAAATTTAACTGTCTTACGGTGTGTTATTACTTACACATCATACTAGTGCATTTTGAACTGTATAGCGCACGAACTAAAGCAAGTTAGAAAAATAACATGTACTTACTGTCAATACTTTAAAATTTATTACAAAAATAAATCGATGCATTATATGTATAGACCATATTGGTTCGATACTCATGGTATAATGCACCAAACATGTAACTTTCAGAAGAAATAAAAACGTGTGCGTTTATTATCAATGCGTTGAAATATACAATGAAAAAATGAGCGGGAATTTGAGTTTTTGTGTTTATGAAGGAAAACCCTATTCATTCTTTTATTTTTTTGTAAAAATTAGAAAGAAGATTTGTGCAACAGATATATATATCAGCAACGACTTCGGAGTGGGTGGATTTTTTTCGAAGAGCCAAATTCAAGGGGGATTACTGTAGATCACATAGAAATTGACAGATGAGAAATTTCAGGTTTATGATTTCATATGTAACGAACCTCCTCGTTGCGCCGACAAACCTCTTGGAACAAGTGCAATTTTTTTTTTTGTTTAAAGGTGTGTGCAAGCGTGTACAAGGGAAATAAATACATTAGACTCTGCGTCGCCACCCGACAACGAAGAAGGCGCAAACCACGACGACCACAACAAGACGACATAAGACGCACAACAAGTAACTGCATGCATTTAATGACGATCAATCGATAATAAGTAAGATTGACTACCCACCCATCCTACCCTGCAATGGTTAGGACCTCCAAGACACATAAGCAATGCTCAAGCCCAGGTTCCCATCGATTTTAACCATTTAAGGTCTCAGGGCTGGCGATTGTTCTGAGGAACATGGAGGTGTCTACATCCCACCTGACACAAGCAGACCAAGCAATTAAATGATCACAACCCAGTACAACAATTATTAAATGAACAACACGTCCTCTACGGAATGCGCAAGTCAGAAGGACTCCGACAACAACCAACCATTGTCAAGACAAGGTATTTCTACGACTCAAATGACATTAATTACAGACCAAATACTGTATTTAAATTCCAATAATCGATGAGTTACCCAACCCAACCTTAGAATAATGTAAATTGAAGTAATTGCAAATCCCCATTTACTAAATCATAATCATTTATGGTAGGGTAAAATCATGAATCTGGGTAACACTTTCGTGACAATCGGGTCTCCAAAATTTCTAGCGGCAATTTTTTGGCCGAACAAATGTTTCTTTCGGCCGAAAATTTTCACGTTAAATTTAATGGTGCCCTCGAAATTCGTGTACAATGTTTTTTGGATGAATTTTTTTCCTGTGGTAAGCATATTTCAGCCGAAATACTTTTTGGCCGAAACATTTATTTTTAACGGATTCTGTTAAAAACTAGGTTTCGGCCGAAAGAATATTTCAGCCGAAAACTTGAAAATGAGACTGTTTGTAGGAAACTGCAAATTCTCTCCATCTTACTTCATCTTTGGAGGTAGCAGACTCCTACAAATACTCACAATTTAGTTTGAGAATTGATACCAACATTTTTAAAATTGAATCTTCTTTCATTGGGTATAATTTGTTTTCGTTTTCATTGTTTTTATCTAATTTTATTTAATTTTACAAAAAAATCACTGCATAATATTTTTAGGTGAGATTATGATTCGGTGAAATGAAAAATCCATATCTCTAAAAATACACAACCGAAAATTATGGAAAATTTATATTCATAATTGTTAAAATGTTCTCTTCAAAAGGGTATTTTTAGATTTTACTTTTAAGTAAAAATTAAGATAGATACAAGGTGTAGAAAAATACGTGTTTAAAATCTGCAATGTTTTCATCTTGGTCAACTTAAAAAAATTCTAGAAATTATAATATTCATCCGTTAGATTCAAAATTAGATTCATAATAAAATAGAGTCTCTATAGATTGTTGCAGTATATTTCATTTCTTAAAAACATAAGTTTAATAATAGATACATTGTTGTGGAAAACAATAACTCATTATAATTCCTTTCATGTTTAAGCAACATGCTGTTAAACAATTGTCAAATTGACATATCAAATCTTGATAAAAAAAAATTGAAAAATAATCATTATAAATATAACAAAATTATTCACAAGTTTTGTTTTTACTGTAAAGTGAAATTCTAAATAAAAAAAATACTTTTGTATACCTGAAGTTGAAGAACTTGTGAAAATACAATTTTTTTTGTTTTTTTATCATATAACGATAAATGTTTTCTTATCATAAAAGTCCAAATCACTTGCGAGCAAGTGTCCTCAAAGAATAAGTTTTCTCAGTGTGCCAGAGTGGGATGTTACATACACCCAATCTTGGTCTAAACTTGATGGCGCGAACGACGCTCTCACATACCCCGCAGGGTCTCTGCGCCTGACCTCCCGGTCTTAAGGATTGTTCAAAGTTCACCTTTGATCCTAAGCGGCTCCTTTGGACTCCCAATGGAATCCCTGTGAAAAACCCGATCCACGGGTCCTTTCTTCACCCTGTCATGGCCTCTACACGCACCTGTGACTTTTCCCGATCTTAATTTCGGGGTTTTCGGGGTTTCGTCCTTTCCACTGTCAAGAGTTCCTGTACTCTCGATTCCCTGATCTCCGATGATCTCCCATACGGCCTTAGCCCATCCTGGCTAGACTCTCTAGTCCATGTGACTAGTTCTCATAGGACCACAGCCTTATATTTCTTCCGTCGGGGTTTTGGGCTTCAAAATCCTGATGAGCTCTTTTCCCCGCTAGCTCTACAAGCTAAGCTCGTGGTCCACGTGACCATCCCTCTATATGACCGCAGCCATACCTCCTCATCGGGGTTTCGAACTTTCCAATGTCCAAATACATATGCCCTCAGGATTCGCGATTCCTCGAATCCCGACGCACTCTCTACGCACTAGCTCTCCTGGCTAGGCTCCTGGCCAATATGACCGTTATCCCGTGACCTCAGTCTTTTCCCTCGTCTGGGTTTCGATATTTTCAATGCCACAATGCATTGGCTCACAGGATTCCCGATCCTTCAAATCCTGATTCTCCGCTACGCTGACAACTGGCCCCCACACAATGGAGCTTTCCACTTCTCTGATATGCTGACAGCTAGTTCCCACAATGATGCTTTCCCCTCGTCGGGGTTTCGGGATTTCCAATGCCGAAACTCACATGTCCCCTGGACTCGCAATCCTCTAATTCCCGATACTCTTTGACCGCGACCATATACTCCTATCAGGGTTTCAGGCTTTCCAATGCCGAAACGCTTATGTTCACGGGACTCGCGAAATGTCGATGGACGACCTCCTGTTGGCCTTCCCTTGATGGCTCTGATTTTTTCCATGCGTCCTCTCCAAATGGATGGTTCAGATCACCTCTCAGGATTTCGAGACTTCTGAGGTCCTGATATTTTCGAATTCAGGAACTCCGATTTCCCGATAGCCAATATACCGACTCTCTGCAGATTTTTGACACTTGTCTCCCCAAACAGACGGCTCAGATTTGTGTCAGGGTTTTCAACATGGACTTTCCCAATCTCTTGTCCATGGGAATGTCGATATCCTAAATCCCGATGCTTCGATCTCCGCCACATGTCTCCACTAACGGACGGTCCAGATCTCCCTGATATTTTGAGACTTGAAGTGTCTCAATTTTCTTCACTTTGAGAATCCCGATTTCTCGATGACTGCTATCCCGATGGCTACGCCTCTCGTCGGGATTTCACCTTGGATTTTCCCGATGGTTTAACCACCGTGTAACTCACAACAAATTGAAATATGTCGGGTTCTGCACTCTATATCAGATGGCTCAGATCACCTATTTCTCCTGCGCATCCGCGGGACGTGAATACCTTCCAATGGTCCAGATCTCCTCGACCGATCCGGTGGCTGTCGTTGCTCCTCCTGAGATTCTACGCACTTTCTTTCTGCACTTGGAAGAATTCCAAGTCCTCAAAGGCTCTGACCTTCATCCTCCTTTTCCTCTCTGTGAGCTCCTTACCTTGAGCTTCGCTGCGTGTATAAAAACGTTGTCCCTCCTGAGATTTTCCTGTAGCTTCGACCTCCACAGAAACTTGTCCTTGTTCCTTTCTCCCACAGATGGAGAATGTAATGCCCTCCTGGCTATCCTCTACCTCAAGAAACCTCTTGCTGATATTTCAGGGTGTTCAGTAACCCTGTGAAGATCCCTCAGTGGGTTCTTCCTTCAAATCACAGAACTCAAGAGAGTTATCTTCTCTTCTTTCCCTGTCTGCACACTTACTCGATGCCCCCCTGGTAGAGTATATTTTCTCAGAACTTCCATCTTTTCTGTCCTCCTGTGAACTTATGCATTTGCTCAATGCTCACCTGGTAGAGCTCTCAGGATCCACGGTGATTATGGATTCTGTCTGAACTCACAACAAAGTTCCTCCCACTGCACCTTGTGCCTGTGCTCAATGCCCACTTGGCAGAGCCTTTACAGAATCCACAGCAGAATTCTATCTGCAACTGTGTCTCTCATACACAACCTTGCCTCCAAGGTGTTCAGCAACCTTGAGGTCTTACTCTGAGTTGTTGACTTCAGTTCTTGTGCCGCAACACGTCTTTGTATGAACCTGCAGAATTTAGAAGTGTATCCTCTGTGCATGACTATCTGAACCCGCAATGTTCTGTCACACCCTCCTGGTGTGAAGCCTCAAAGACCTTCACCTGAAATCAAACACACTCCTGCAAATGCACAACTACAGTATACATATATAGCATAAAATAACACTCACAGGCATTCACATAACACAGAATAATGCAGGAAAAACTGCTCTTTGTATTAAATATGGAAAATGCATGTATTTACAATGTGTTCCTGAGCACGACCTGTAACAAGGTCTCAGCTCTTCCCTCTCCTTCTCTCTAACGCAGAACTCTCCTTCCTCAACTTCTTTGACTTCTACAAAATGAGATATGACAATCTCTTTTACCTGAGGGGGCTCTTCGAGCTCTTCCCTCCAATCTACCTACCCTATTCAATTACATTGAATGGGTTGTCTAGTCCAGCATCTGGATCTAGATCTCAACCATACAAACATTTAGAGCCAATCTTATCTACAACCTGCACAAAGGCACATCTTCCCATCTCAACAGCTTAAACATTAAAGTTACATTGAATTCAGATTTAAATGAGGTTGCGCCTCTCTCTTAGCATGCGATTTGAATTCTCTGGCATGGTTGGATGATGTGGAGAGATACTCCTGCATAAAACTCCTCAGCTGAAAAATCATGATCTCCTGCTCATGAGCTTCCCCTCTCAGCTGTTGGAAATCCTCCTGAATCCTAAACAAATATCTGAAGCTTCCCATCTGCTCCATTCTGCTACTTCTTTTGCGTTGTTGTTGTTGTTGCTCCTCTTCTACTCGGCCTCTCCTCGCTGGAAGTTTTTGCTGACCTCGACATCATCCTTCTGATCTCTTCTATCACTTCATCCAGCTGCTCCAGTGGCTGGTTCTGTTCATGCAGTCTCCTCAGCTGCAAAAATTTTTGGCACATGAGTAGATCACCATGATCTCCCATGCTTTCTTCCTCAGCTTCCAACCTCATGTGCACGCTCTGGACTTTCACTCTTTCTTCCAGGGATTCGAATTTTTCCCACAGATCAGCAAAGAAAATCTTGCCTGCCCCTTTTTCTTCTTCTGCTGAAAACTCCCACGTTGCAGTCTCTTCAGCTTATTGGCTGAAAATTTCGAGCCATTCCTCCGAATGCTCGTCTTCTCCTTCTGCTTCTTTTGTTGTCAACTCCAATGCTACAACTCTTTCAGCTTCTTAGCTGAAAGTAATGGGCGATTCCTCAGAATGCTCATCTTCTTCATCTGCGTGGGCAGCTTCCAAAGTCTTCTCCAATTCTTCTTCTTTCCTGACAGTCACAGTTGACTGTTCTTCTGTTGTCGCTACTCTCTCTGCAACACAAACTTCTACCTCCTCTCAGGCAAGTGGTAGAAATATCCCAATTCCCCCAATCATCATAAGGCTCCTCAAATCTTCCTCCTCGGTCAACTGCACTTGTTGATCCACACTCACCTCTGAATTTATGAGACCCTCAGACAGTCTCATCTGCTCGGTCAACTCCTCGGGCTGATCAAAATTCACCTACTCATCCCTGCCCACCTGGCAATATGGGATGTCCCTGCTGCCCTCCTGGCAGACCATGGACTCAACTAATTCCATCTCTGTTTCCTTTCCCACCTGGTAAACTGGAAACCTTCCGCTACCCTCCTGGCAGTCTTCGAGATCCCGCAGCGACCTCATTTCATTGCCCAACTGGCAATGTGAAATTTCCTGGCTATCCTCCTGACAGTCCATGAGACCCCACAGCGATCTCATTTTGTTGCCCACCTGGCAAACTGGAATTTATTCTCTGCCCTCCTGGTAGTCCTTGAGATCTTCAGCTGATCCCATTTCACTTTCTTCACCGAGAAATTTTCCAGTCTCTAGTTCACATACCTGAACCATCTTCTTATCCCGCCGCATCCGCAGTTCGAGCTTGTCTATTTCTTTCATTATATCAGCGATCTCTCTATCCATATCTTTTTTTCTCCATGGGTCTAAGTTTTTCCTTCTAGCATACCTACGGCCTTCAGTAGCCATGTTGTTGTCTTTATCTTCTTTCCTAGCAAACCTGCTGCTGTCACTCCGCACTAAGAGTTCTACCAGCTTCATCCTGCAGTCCTCCCGACTGTTTACTTGACTGCTGCCTACCTGCAAACAAATCCTTACAGAGTCCTCAGCAACTCTGTCTTCTTTCACCTGAAATATACAGATGAATTTCCTACTCTGATACCACTTGATGGGTATCAGAGTGCTCTTTACCTCTTGCCTCTCTTGCCTGAAATATACAAGCAAGATTCAAGCTCTGATACCACTTGATGGCGCGAATGACGCTCTCACATACCCTGCAGGTACCCTGCACCTGACCTCCCGATCTTAAGGATCGTTCAAAGTTCACCTTTGAGACGAAGCGGCTCCTTTGGACTCCCAATGGAATCCCTGTGAAAAATCTGGTCCACAAGTCCTTTCTTCACCCTCTCACGGCCTCTACACGCACCTGTGACTTTTATCGATCTTGATTTTGGGGTTTTCGGGGTTTCGTCCTTTCCACTATCAAGAGTTCTTGTACTCTAGATTCCTCGATCTTTGATGAGCTCCCATCCGGCCTTAGCCCCTCCTAGCTAGACTCTCTAGTCCATGTGACTAGTTCTCATAGGACCACAACCTTATATTTCTTTCGTCGGGGTTTTGGGCTTCAAAATCCCGATGAGCTCTTTTCCCCGCTAGCTCTCCAGGATAAGCTCATGGTCCACGTGACCATCCCTCTATATTACCGCAGCCATACCTCCTCATCGTGGTTTCAAGCTTTCCAATGTCCAAATACATATGCCCTCAGGATTCGCGATTCCTCGAACCCCGACGTGCTCTTTACGCACTAGCTCTCCTGGCTAGGCTCCTGGCCAATATGACCGTTATCCCGTGACCTCAGTCTTTTCCCTCGTCGGGGTGTCGAGATTTTCAATGCCACAATGCATTGGCTCACGAGATTCCCGATCCTTCGAATCTCAATTCTCCACTACGCTGACAGCTGGCCCCCACACAACGGAGATTTCCACTTCTCTGATATGCTGACAGTTGGTTCCCACAATGACGCTTTCCCCTCGTCGGATTTTTGGGCTTTCCAATGCTGAAACTCACATGTCCCCTGGACTCGCGATCCTTTGATTCCCGATACTCTTTGGCCTTAGCCCTTCCTGGCTATGCCCTGGTCCACGCGACCACCTTTCATATGACCGCAACCATATACTCCTGTCAGGGTTTCTGGCTTTCCAATGTTGAAACGCGCATGCTCACGGGACTCGTGAAATGGTGATGGATGACCTCTTGTCGGCCTTCTCCTGATGGCTCTAATTTCTGCCACACGTCCTCTCCAAATGGACGATTCAGATCACCTCTCGGGATTTCGATACTTCTGAGGTCCCAATCTTTTCGACTTCAGGAACTTCGATTTCCCGATAGCCAATATACCGACTCTCTGCGGATTTCTGACACTTGTCTCCCCAAACGGACGGCTCAGATTTGTGTCAGGGTTTTCAACATGGACTTTCCTGATCTCTTGTCTGCGGGAATGTCAATATCCCGACTCCCAATGCTTCAATCTCCGCCACGTGTCTCCACTAACGGACGATCCATATCTCCCCGGTATTTCGAGACTTGAAGTGTCTTGATTTTCTCCACTTCGAGAATCCCAATTTCCCGATGACTTCTATCCCGATGGCTACGCCTCTCATCGGGATTTCACCTTGGATTTTCCCGATGGTTTAACCACTATGTAACTCATGACAGATCTGACGGTTGTCGGGTTCTGCACTCTAGATCTGACGGCTCGGATCACCTCTTTCTCCTGCGCACCCTCTGGACATGAATACCTTCCAACGGTCCAGATCTCCTCGGCCGATCCGGCGGCTGTCATTGCTCCTCCTGAGCTTCTGCGCACTTTCTTCCTACACTTGGAAGAATTCCAAGTCCTCAAAGGCTCTAACCTTCATCCTCCTTTTCCTCTCTGCGAGCTCCTTACCTTGAGCTTCGCTGCATGTATAAAAACGTTGTCCCTCATGAGCTTTTCCTTTAGCTTTGACCTCCACAGAAACTCGTCCTTGTTCCTTTCTCCCACAGATGGAGAATGTAATGCCCTCCTGGCTATCCTCTGCCTCAAGCAACCTCATGTTGAGCTATCAGGGTGTTCAGTAACCCTGTGAAGATCCCTTAATGGGTTCTTCCTTCAAATCACAGAACTCAAGAGAGTTCTCTTCTCTTTTGTGCCTGTCTGCACACTTACTCGATGACCCCCTGGCAGAGTATCTTTTCTCAGAACTTCCAGCAGTTCTGTCCTCTTATGCACTTATGCATTTTCTCAATTCCCACTTGGTAGAGCTCTCAGGATCCTTGGTGATTCTAGCTTCTGTCTGAACTCACAACATAGTTCCTCCCACTACACCTTGTGCCTGTGCTCAATGCCCACTTGGCAGAGCCTTGACAGAATCTACAGCAGAATTATGTCTGCAACTGTGTCTCTCATACACAGCCTTTCCTCCAAGGTGTTCAACAACCTTGAGGTCTTACTCTGAGTTGTTGACTTCAGTTCTTGTGATGCAGCACGTATTTGTTTGAACCCGCAGAATTTAGAAGTGCGTCCTCTATGCACGGCTATCATAACCCGCAGTGTTCTGTCACACCCTCCTGGTGTGAAGCCTCAAAGACCTTCACCTGAAATCAAACACACTCCTGCAAATTCACAACTACAGTATACATCTACAGCATAAAAGAACACTCACAGACATTCACATAACACAGAATAATGCAGGAAAAACTGCTCTTTGTATTAAATATGGAAAATGCCTGTATTTACAATCTGTTCCTGAGCACGACCTGTAACAAGGTCTCAGCTCTTCCCTCTTCTTCTCTCTAATGCAGAACTCTCCTTCCTCAACTTCTTCGACTTCTACAAAATGAGATATGAAAATCTCTTTTACCTGAGGGGGCTCTTCGAGCTCTTTCCTCCAATCTACCTACCCTATTCAATTACATTGAATGGGTTGTCTAGTCCAGCATCTGGATCTAGATCTCAGCCATACAAACATTTAAGGCCGATCTTATCTACAACCTACACAAATGCATGGCTTCCCAGCCTTACATTGAATTCAGATTTAAATGAGGTTGCGCCTCTCTCTTAGCGTACAATTTGAATTTGCTGGCGTGGTTGGCTGGCTAGCTGGCTGACGTGGAGAGATGCTCCTGCATCAAAACTTGATCCCGAAGTTTCATAGTATAAATGCCAAAATAAGTGTATCACATTATCATATGTCTATCTATCAAACAAAAATGGAAATTGTTGGCGCATATCATATGCGTCCTCCCAGGTCGTCGAGTGCGGACTATAATTGTCCCACTGGACCTTGACCTGATCTACCATTCGACGTCGTAACTATCGAACGTGATGATATAAGATGCGGACCGGCTCAGCTGTGACCGCTCCCTCGTCCGATACCATCAAGGAACTCATGTCAATCACATGTGTAGGATCATTAATATAATGTCTCAAACAAATACATGAAAAACATCGTGCATACTCCTCAAAGAATCA
>JZKD02S1674551.1:279068-302039 GCA_000966675.3 Picea glauca
TTCTCTCCACAATCTCGAAAGGTCCCATGAACCTAGGAGAGAGTTTAGCTCCCTTTCCAAACTTGATCGAACTCTTATGCGGTTTAACCCACAAGAAGACTCGATCACCGACCTCATAACTATGGTTGACTTGGTGCGCATCGACATAACTTTTTTGTCGATCGTGCGCTTCTTTAATCCTTTGTCTTATGGTTTTCATTTTCTCTTCCATTTCTTGGATTGCTTTTGGTCCCACCAGGACTCTATCCTCAAGCCGATCCCAACTCAAGGGCGTCTGACACGGTTTCCTGTAAAGAAACTCTAAAGGCGCCATTTTAATGGTGCTCTAGTAACTATTGTTGTAAGCAAACTCTACTAGTGGCAAGAATTCCTCCCAACGCTTTTGTTGGTCCATCACGTACATGCGCAACATGTCTTTCAAGGTTTGGTTCATTTTTTCGGTTTGTCCGTCAGTCTCTGGGTGATACGCAGTACTAAAGTTAAGTTGGGTTCCCAAGGCCTCTTGGAAACTCGTCCAAAATCATCTAGTAAACACCGATCCTCGATCGGATATAATCCTCTTAGGCATGCCATGCAGCCTCACAATCTCACTGATGAAAACTCTAGCTATGTCAGGTGCCTGATACGTCGTACGCACAGGTATAAAGTGAGCACTCTTCATCAGAGTGTCTACTACTATGAAAATCAATTTGTGTCTCCTTGCCATCAGTGGAAATCCAACAATAAAATCCATCGAAATAACCTCCCATTTTGATTCTGGGATGGCATGTGGTTGAAGTAATCATGTTGGGTGTCTATGTGAAGCCTTTACCTGCTAACACTCTAGACATCTGGCCACATAGTTGACTATGTCAGCCTTCGTTCCCTTCCAGAAGAATAAGGGTTTAAGGTCTTTCCTCATCTTCATGACTCTCGGGTAATCCATGTAAACTACTCTATGAGCCTCGCTCAGGATCAACATCCTCAACTCGTCATTTGGCAGTACATAAATCCGACTTCTAAACCTCAATAACCCATAGCTATCAAATGAAAATCCCTCATATAGTGGTACCATCATGGTGTTTTGTCCGATAAAACCCTCGACCTCTTTGTACCAGTCATCATCACGCTGTAAAGTGAGAATCTTCTCACGTAGATTCGTCTGAAGAGGCAACACCAAGAAGATGCATGGTCTCTGACTCAAAGCATCTCCCACTCAGTTCACTGTTCCCTTTATGTAAGTAATCTCAAATTCGTACTCGCTAAGAAATTCCGACAAACGACGTTGTCGTGCGTTCAGGTTGATTTGCGTAAAAATGTGTTGTAGTCCACAATGATTAGTCTTTAGTTCAAATTTTCATCCAACAAGGTAGTGTCTCCAAACCTTCAAGGCATATACGATGGATAATAACTCCAAATCGTGCTTCACGTAGTTCTCCTCATGCCTTCTCAGTTTCCTTGAAATGTAAGCAATCACTCGTTCGTCGTGCATCAAGACTCCGCCTAAGCCTTCCTTGGATGCGTCTGTGCATACCAAGAAGTCCGCATCCATGTCAAGGACCTTTAGTATCGGTGTTGTCTTCAACAACTCTTTAAGCCTCCAAAATACTTCTGCGCATTTCTCGGTCCAAACAAACTTCTTGTTTTTCTTTTACAATTCCGCGATCGGATTTGATATCTTCAAAAATCCCTTGACAAACCGTTGGTAATATCCTGCTAAACCCATAAAGCTACGCACTTCTATGACATTCGTTGGCACATGCCATTCCATAATAGCCTCAACCTTTGCTGGATCCACGACGATACCTTCATCGGAGATGAAATGCCCTAAGTAGTGAATCCTCGATTGATAAAAAGAGCATTTGGACAAATTCCCATACAATTTGTGCTCTCGTAGACACTGTAGTACCAAGTGCAATTTCTCATCATGCTCCTCCGTCATTCGAGAGTAGATCAAATATCATTAATGAATACTTGGACAAACTTGTCCAAGTACTCACGGAACACCCCATTCATCAAACTCATAAATACCCCTGGGCTGTTTTTCCGTCCAAACGGTAAAACAGTAAACTTGTAGTGTCCAAACCTCGTCTTAAAGGCAGTCTTAGGGACGTCATCCTCCTTGATCCATAACTGGTGATACCCTGATCACAAATCGATCTTGGAGAACACCGTCGCACCCTTCATTTGATCGAACAGATCATTAATTCTCGGCAAGGGATATTGGTTCTTGATCATAGCCTTGTTCAGTTGACGGTAGTCGATGCAAGCCTCCACAATCCGTCCTTCTTTCATATGAAAATAATCGGCGCACCCCATGGTGACACACTAGGACATATCAATCCCAGGTCCAGCAACTCCTTCAGTTGCATTTTCAACTCTTGTAACTCCGAGGTCGACATCCAATAAAGCATTCTTGTTATCGGTTTGGTCCTCGGTTTCAAGTCTATGGTAAACTCCAACTCTCTCTCTGGTGGCATCCTAGGTAACTCCTCCGGAAATACGTCCACAAACTCTCTCACCACTGGAAGGTGTTCTATACCTTCCGTTACTCCCCTTTCGTTTAGCACAAGGATTGCATAAAGCTTGCACCCCTTGCGCATACTCTTCTGTAACTGTAAGGAAGAGACGAACCTCAGGGAAACTCCTTGGTTCCGTCTTACAATCACACGTCTCTATCCTTCGTCATCAACCAAGCTTAACCGTTTCGTCTTACAGTTGAGCATCGCCTCATGCGATTCCAACCAATCCATACCAATCACGACATCGTAAGATCCTAAGATCGTAATGTACAAGTTGGTCCTTGTGACAAACTCTCCGAGGTTAAGGGCACAGTCCGTAACTTTTCCCCCAACCTTCTGTTTGGCTCCTAAATCCATCTCTACGAAGCTAAACTCATTATGATCGACTACCTTTACCTTAATCATTTTTAGCGCTGCACCAGAAATGAAACTCTCAGTAGCACCAGGATCTATCAAAACACTAAGGGTCTGGTCAACGATGGTACCTGTCATCTCGAGCACAGTCGACTGGTGCTCATCCTGACGGTTATTCATCGTTGCATGAATCTGATGGGCCTTGCCCATATCGCCCACTATAGTGGGTTCGGCTGATACGGACACTCTGGTCCTCTCCACAGGACAGTCGCACTGGTAGTGTGGCTCCCCACACATCCAACACCCCTTCTTCGGCCCAGTAGTCCTGGTACCCGAAGTAGAAGATGTCAACCCACTAGCCTGGAACCTCGGTTTGTTTTGATGAACAGGCCTAAACTGTTGTTGTTGCAGGCAACGCTGTTGTTGATGTGGTGGTCCCCGATAAGGTGTTTGCTACTGAGGTGACAGTTTTCGGGGTGTAGTGAAAGTGGATCCCCTCTGGAAGCCACGATATCCAGGCGTATGTCTCTCTGGTGTCTGATGCTGCAGTGTTCCAGATGAACCCTTCCCTACTGGTCTCGCTGGAGTCTTGGTCTGACCCCCACTATTAAGCTCCTCCTCAGCTATGAGGGATTTATGGACGGCCTCGTGCAAGATTTGAGGCATCAAAATCCTAACCTTTGCACGTAGACTGTCGTTAAGGCCAAACACGAACTTGTTGACCTTAAGTTTTTCCATGTTAAGGTGTGGAGCGTACCGGAGCAGCTCCATAAAACGGGCCTTGTACTCGGGCACTGTACAACCTCCCTGTTGTAAGGCATTGAACTCATTGATCTAACGCTCAATGAATTCCTCTGAAAGAGTTCCCATGACACATCTTCGACGGCCAGGTTCAGCTGTGGTAGGAGTGTCTTCCACCATAGAAGAGTGCTCCCCTTCATTTTAAAGACTGTCATGCGTACCTTCATGTTGGAGGTATAATCGCGAAGTGCGAATCACATCACCATGGTCTCCAACCATGCCTCGGCGGCTGCACCATCTAGGGCACCAAATAACTCAGGAAATTTGACTTTCTCGAGTTCACGGTGGATTCTACTAGTAACAGCCAGTGTGCGCGACAGAATCTCAGCAGGTGTTGGCGCCCTGGCAGCATATTTGTCCAAACGGATGATCAATTCCCCAGACATGCGTTGAAAGGATCTTATCATCCCGACTACATCGTCAACTTCTATCTGCTCTTGTCCGAGAACCTGTTCGTCTCCCCGGGGGTTAGACCCCTCAGGTGTGGATGCTACATGAGGCATCGCGCCTCCTCCCCTAGCACCATGTCACCTGCCTCCACGACGTCCTCTAACCATGATCACCTGCACGCACACAATCAACTCAATTAGCAACAGTATAATCAAATCATAACAATGAAATTCGTAGCGATCCCAAGTCCCAGGTTGAACCCGCTCTAATACCATATGTAAAGAACCTCCTCATTATGCTGACAAACCTCTTAGAACAAGTGCAATTTTTTTTGTTGTTTAAAGGTGTGTGCGCACGTGTACAAGGGAAATAAATTCATTCGACTTTGCGTCGCCACCCGACGACGAACAAGGCGCAAACCACGACGAAAACAACAAGACGACATAAGACGCACAACAAGTAACTGCATGCATTTAATGATGATCAATCGATAATAAGTAAGAATGACTACCCACTCGTCCTACCCTGCAATGGTTAGGACCTCCAAGACACATAAGCAACGCTCAAGCCCAGGTTCCCATCAATTTTAACCATTTAAAGTCTCAGGGTTGGCGATTGTTTTTAGGAACATTGAGGTGTCTACATCCCGCTTGACACAAGCATACCAAGCAATTAAATGATCACAACCCAGTACAACAATTATTAAATGAACAACACGTCCTCTACGGAATGCGCAAGTTAGAAGGACTCTGACAACGACCAACCATTGTCAAGACAAGGTATTTCTACTACTCAAATGGCATTAATTACAGACCAAATACTCCATTTAAATTCCAATAATCGACGAGTTACCCAACCCAACCTTAGAATAATGTAAATTGAAGTAATTGCAAATCCCCATTTACTAAATCATAATCATTTGTGGTACTTAGTTCAAGGACCTTATATTTTATGTGTCATCAATAATAGTAAAATTTCAATAGCATTACAATAAAATGACAATGTCATTATATCTTATATTACCATAACTTGCATTCAAAATAACAATAAAATTACATATCATGTTATCAACCACTAACATTATATTTTATTTTATATTGCAATAAAATATTACCCTTACATATTACAGACATTATTTTACAATGGCAATACAGTTACACATTACTATACCATTTATGTTATCATTTACCATAAAATTTCAATAATAGTACAATAAGACAACAACAACTTCACATTATATGGCCATAACAGTGCAAATAAAAAGAACAATTAAAATTTCACTTTATGTTGTCTAACACTAACATTGCATTTTTCTACTAGAATAAAATAAGTTATCTCATCTAACTTAAATAAATAAGACTAGCTAAACAAGAAGATTTCTTTTTTACTAGAGGAGTAATCCCTTGTTACCTTATAAATTTCTAAAAGCACCACTCCTTGAACCTTATGAAAAATAAAATATCCTTTCAATAATAACCTATCTTTTAGAAATCTAAAGGCATAGATTACCTTGAAATTATAACCTCTAACTTGTGTATCCTTAATTCAAGGTTGTCAGAAATATAATCATTACACTCATTTACACTATTAAGTTGGTGCCTTGTTGATCTACAACCAGAAAACTATTATAAGGTAAATACATCCACCATTACAAACGATATTGCCAACAACCCAATCCAGTAACAAATTACCCAATCACATTTCCAGAACAATCACAATACACCTTTACAACACGAAAGTGCCATAGGGGGATTCTTTAGTAACAGAGTTACAAGGCAGATTGCCAGAACAAATTTTCCGATCTAAATTTACAAAAACAAAAATGCCCATACAACTATTTCCATAATGAATTCTCGGATCTAATTTTACAAACACAAAAATGCCCATACAACTATTGCCAGAACGAATTCTCAGATCTAAATTTACAAAAACGAAAATGCCCATACAACTATTGCCAGAACGAATTCTCAAATCTAAATTTACAAAAACGAAAATGCCCATACAACTATTGCCAGAACGAATTCTCAGATCTAATTTTACAAAAACGAAAATGCCCATACAACTATTGCCAGAACAAATTCTCAGATCTAAATTTACAAAAACGAAAAATGCCCAGAACGAATTCTCAGATCTAAATTTACAAAAACGAAAATGCCCAGAACGAATTCTCAGATCTAATTTTACAAAAATGAAAATGCCCATACAAATATTTCCAGAACAAATTCTCAGATCTAAATTTACAAAAACGAAAATGCCCAGAATGAATTCTCAGGTCTAATTTTACAAAAATGAAAATGCCCATACATCTATTTCCAAAACGAATTCTCAGATCTAAATTTACAAAAATGAAAATACCAATACACTCATAGCCATATTTAAAAATCCCCCCAGTCAGGTATAAACGCCCACAGACATATATAAATGCCCATATTAAAACAAACGCCCACAGTCATATATAAAAACGCCCACCATAATTTATAAACATCGACAGCAATACAAAATGCCCACAGTAATATATAAATGCCCCCATCATTACAAACGCCCATAGCCATATATAAAAACGCCCACCATAATTTATAAATGCCTACAACAATACAAAGTGCTCACAGTAATATATAAACTCCCCCATCATTACAAACGCCCATAGCCATATATAAAAATGCCCACCATAATTTATGAACGCCTACAACAATACAAAATGCCCACAGTAATGTATAAATGCCCCCATCATTACAAATGCCCATAGCCATATATAAAAACGCCCACAGTCAGATATAAACGCCCAAAGAACACCAATAAGAAATTGCAACCAAAAGTAAGAGAATGCCAGAGCGAAGGATAACTCATTGAAGGATTGCGGGGTTATAACAATCTAGGCGCATAAAACAACAACAAGGAAACGAGATGATCCAATATTTAACACATCAATCATCATCATAAGGATTCATATACAAATTTAAACAATTTTCTTTTTATTCTTAAACAAACAAACGCACTTGTGTACCTGTGACTGACAACGAATAACTAGAAGACATTGTCCTGCACTTGAGCTCTGTGCCGCTCCCGCTCGTCGACTGCCGAGACCTCACCGGTACCTCCCAGCCAACGCTAGGGGTACTCTACTTCCCCCTTCTCCCCCTGACGAAGCCGCACCCTCACTAGCACACTCGCTTCCTCAGGACCTTCTTTCTTCTCGGCCCGAAGAACTCCAAGGCTCTTCTATTTCCCTATTGGGAAATATACACCCACAGATTCTCTTCTTCTGCGCGATCCCCCTTCCTTGACTTATCGAAGGATCGGAACTCGTGGCTTCGCAAGTTCTCTGTTGATCGCTGGGCTCTCCAATCCCCGAGACCCGATGCCTTAGTCAAAGCTGACCTCTTCCCGTGTCTATCGGGACTCCTCTTATCGCGGTTTCGCTACTCGCAATGTCGTGCACTTTGATTTGTCGACTCCTGATACCCGATGCAATGAAACTCCGATGCACGTGTGGGCTGTCTCTTCAAATCCTTGTCACCCCTGTTGGGATTTCGGAATTCGCGGGATCGCGAATTCGGATGTCAATGGACTCGGGACTTTCCTTTTTCCGATCCCCGATACTATGCCACCTGTTCTCCACTAGATCCTTCTATGGCCCACTCAACTCTCTTGTCGGGATATTGTGGATCACGATTCCAAGCGGAAAGTGTTTCATGTACTCAGAAACCCTGATTCTCCGAACTCTGACTCCTCGGGATCTCCTGACACACATCCTTACTGATGAATGGTTCTGATCTTTGTCGGGATATCGCGGATCGCGATATCGCAATTCTCGTTGCAATCTTTTGGAGCTTCTCCTTGTGAATCCCCGATACACTATGTCACGTGTAGATCTGACGGTCCCTATGATTCAGGATCGATGACTCTGCCCCTCATGAGCTTCGAACCTCCTCCACACTTACACTCTAACCTCCTCGCACCTCCGTGAGATCCAACGGCCCACGGAGCTTCACGAAATCTCTCCAAAGGATTTCGTCAGTCCGTTCCTTCTTTGCTAAAACTGCAAAGTGAAGAAGTGTCTCTCCACGAGACTCGTTCACTCTCTCACCAACCTGCGATGCTTCCCTCAGACTTCCAATGGAAGCTTCCCTGCACTTATCCTTCAGTGAATTAGAAGGCTTATTCCTCCTGAGCTTGTTCTCGACTTCAGTCTTCAGAAAGAAACCTTGCACGCACTCCTTGTGGAAAATCTTCAACAACGTTTAAGTGTTGAAGTCGCTCAACCCTGCGCACACCTTCAACAACAGTCTTCTGGTACTTCTTCTTAGAATCGCAACTCTGAGACTTAGCTTGGCCTGCACACTCCTTGCATGACATTGTTCCTGTCTGCACCTTCAAAGAAATGAGAACAAAGGTTATCTCTAATTGAACCCTTCCGTCAACGCACTCCTTGTGGACGATTCGACTGCATTCCTTGCAGGAATTCTCTGGCTCAATTAGAGAAACAATTGAAACTCATTTCATCTCCCTCTCAGACTTCAATTCATACATGAAATCATATACATAGCATATAAAAGAAAATGTATAACAGGAAGCAAATATTCATGAGCATAACATCAATACACAGAGAAACAACACAAACCATGAATTTGAATCAAAGCTTTCTTCTATTAATTCAATGTCTGTACATGGGTGTTCTTCATACAGTTCTCTGCTTCCTCTTCTTCTCTTCCTGGGTTGATAATAATACAAGGTACAAATGAGAGTGTCTATATCCGTTTTCCCTCTCAGACTCTAAGCTATCAAATCTAGAATTAAAAACCTATCTACCAGCATTAACTAAATTAAATGTCGACTATCTACTATAGGACGAGGGCTATCTGCTCAAGGTCCATTACAATATACAAGTGCGCCATCTCTTAAATGACTCATTTAAGATCTGTGCAACAATTCCAAAGCATTTTCAAAAATTCATGCTGGCTTGTCCAACTGTCCTATGCTTCCGCGTTGGCTCGCTTGATGAGTTGGCGATGCTCCTGCATCATTCTCCTCGGCTTGAAAACTTTCATGGGCTCCTGTCCATGAGCTCCTGCACGGTCTGTTCATGCTTTTGTATCACTGCTTCACTCTTTTGGCTGGCATCTTCAACTGGATGATTCTTCCACTTGACCAGATACTCAAAGTATTCTTTTCTCCTGGTCTTCTTACCCACTCTCTTGTCCAGTATGCACTCCATATGCGACTTCTCTGCAACTGGCAATTGTTTCACCCACTGGATCACTGGTTGCTTATCTCCAGTCTCTGCTTCTCCAGCCCTGTATGGGTATAAATCTGCGATATTGAATATTGGAGATATTCTGATGCCATCCGACAACTCGATCTCATAAGCATTTTCTCCGATTTTTCTTAAGACCTTGCATGGCCCGATTTTCTTCATTTTCAGTTTATTGTATGTTCCCCTTGGGAACCTTTCTTTCCTCAAGTGTGCCAGAACTAGATCGCCAACTTCGAACTGAACTTGTCTCCGATGTTGATCTGCTCTACGTTTGTACTCATGGCTTGATTTAAGCAGTCGTTCCTTCACCTGGCTGTGAAGTTCTTTCATCGCCTCAGCAAACTCCTCTCCACTAGCACTACTAGTCGTAGTCTTTTTTGAATCCCTCAATTCAGAAACTCCTCTTGGTTGTGTCCCATACACAATCTGAAATGGGCTCTTTCCTGTGCTCCGATTCACTGAATCGTTGTATGCAAACTCTGCCTATGGTAATATTTGGTCCCAACTGTTGTGGTGTTCTGTCACCAAGCTTCTCAGCAAGTCTCCCAGACTTCTCTTGACCACTTCTGTTTGTCCATCGATTTGAGGATGATAAGCAGAACTAAATGCCAAGTTAGTTCCCAGATTCTTCCATAAGGTCCTCCAAAAATTCCCTATGAACTTAGTGTCTCTGTCCAAAACTATACTTTTCGGCAATCCATGAAGTCGAATGACCTCCTTGAAGAATAGATTTGCGATGTGAGTCGCATCGCTGGTCTTCTGGCATGGAATGAAATGTGCCATTTTAGAAAACCTATCCACTACTACAAAGACGGAATCAAATCCTCTCTGCGTCCTCGACAACCCCAATACAAAATCCATGCTTATCACCACCCATGGCCTCTTTGGTATGGGTAATGGCTGATAAAAACCTGCATTCTTCTTCCTCCCCTTCGAATGTTGGAAAATTCGACATCTGTCAACGAATTTCTTGACATCTTCTCGCATTCCTGGCCAAAAATATGATTCGCTCAGCTTCACGAATGTTTTGTCATGGCCAAAGTGTCCTGCTAATCCACCACTGTGCTTCTCTTTTAGCAGATTCTCGCTCATGGAGGATTTCAGAATACACAGTTGATTGCCTTTGAACAACAATCCTTCCTGGATCATATAATATATCCATGGGCTTCTGTCTCTGAGAACTGGATTCTCAGCTGCTTCATACGCTTCTGCAAAATCTGCATCACCTGCGTACATGTCTCTGAGATTTTCAAAACCCAATGTTTTGACTTTGAACTCCTGCAACAACAAACATTTCCTACTCAAAGCATTAGCCACTTTGTTAGCAGTACCCGAAATATGCTTAGTCACAAATGTGAAATTCTGCATATACTCTACCCACTTTACATGTTTCTGATTCAACTTCTCCTGTTGAGTCACAAACTGTAATGCATGGTTGTCACTATACAAAACAAATTCTTTTGGGATCAAGTGATGCCTCCACTTCTTCAATGGCTGTATGATAGCATAAAATTCCTTATCATACGTGGAGTATTTCAGTTTCGCTTCATTCAACTTCTCGCTGAAATATGCAATTGGTCTGTCTTCCTGACTAAATACCGCTCCTATGGCAAACCCGCTTGCATCACATTTCACCTGAAATGTCTTCAGGAAATCCGGCAACACCAAAACTGGTTGTTCCGTTATCTTCTGCTTCAACAGATTGAATCTCTTCTTAGCCTCCGCTGTCCAGTGAAAATATTTATGTCTTTTCTTCACTGTGTCCATCATCGCTGCGCTAATTCCACTGAAATTCCTGAGGAATTTCCGATAGAAACTAGCTAATCCATGAAAACTTCTCACCTCGAAAATATTTCTCGGTGATGGCCAATTCTTGATCACCTCTACCTTTTCTGGATCCATCCTTAATTCATTCGCCGATATGACAAATACAAAGTAAATGAGCTCTGTCTTCATGAATGAAGATTTTATCATGTTAATCAACAACTTCTCCTGTTGTAGCTTCCTCATCACAATGGCCAAATGCTTCATATGTTCAGCCTCTGATTTACTATAAATCAGTATATCGTCCAAATACACAATGATGAACTTCCCGAATAATTTCCTCAGGACTTCATTCATCAGCCTCATGAATGTACTCGGTGCATTCATCAAGCCAAACGACATGACTAGCCATTCATACAAACCCTCGTTTGTCTTGAATGTTGTCTTCCATTCATCACCTTCTCTCATGTGAATCTGGTGATATCCGCTTTTCAAATCAATTTTTGAAAAATATTTTTCCCTGCTCAGGCAATCCATCAGATCATCCATCCTCGACAATGGAAATTTGTATCTAATGGTCATCTTGTTGATCGCTCTTGAGTCGGTACACATCCTCCATCCTCCTTCTTTCTTTGGACTGAGTACTGTTGGAACAACACATGGACTCAAGCTTTCTCTGACCAATACCTTGTCCAATAGCTCCTGGACCTGCTTCTTGACCTCCTCATTTTCTTGCGGCGTCAACCTGTACACGGCTTTGTTTGGAAAACTAGCTCCTGGTATGAGATCAATATGGTGACTCACACTCCTCATCGGTGGCAACGAATGAGGTAATTCATCCACTATGATGTCTGCGAACTCTTCCAGTAGTTCCTGAATCTCATCTGGTAGATCGTCCACTCTTGTGCTAGTCAGAACAATTCACAGTTTCCTAACCACAAAGAATTGTGGATCTTCCTTCTTCCTCACCTCTGTAAGAATCTCTTTCCTACTCATGAGAAGTACTGTGTTGCTTACCTCCGGCTTCACCTCCTTATCCTTTATCGAAAACAACATATGGGTTCTCCCATTCTTCTCCAGGGTATATGTGTTCATTCTCCCATCATGAATCACATTTCTTTCATATTTCCATGGTCTACCCAGCAATAGATGTCATACATCCATGGGAATAACATCACATAGAATATTATCATTATATCCCCCTATTTTGAATTCAACCAAGCATTGTTTAGTAACAGTTACCTGGTGTCCTTTCTGTAGCCATGAATCTTTGTATGGACTGGGATGATCAGTCGTCTCCAGCTCCAACTTCTCTACCATCTCGGTTGAAACGAGATTATCCGTGCTACCACTATCAACAATAAACTTGCACACCCTGTCCTTGGTCTTGCGAGCTGTTCTGAATAGTCTGGTCCTTTGGGATAAACTTTCCTGCACCTCCTTCTCGGGTGTCAAAAGGACTTTTCGCATCATAAGCAATCTTCCACCCTCTGCATCTTCTGCCTCAACATCCCACCTCTGCGCTTTAGTGATGTGAGCTTCTCCAATGTCCTTCTTTTTCTCTGGAAACTCGTATGACTTGTGCCCATTCTTTCCACACGTGATGCATGTGACTACTCCACCTCTTCCTTTTCCTCTACCTCTAGTACAAGGAAAAGTGTTGTTGTCAGCATATCCTCCGCTCTGCTCTGTATGTTGCCCTCTATGTTCAACATGTGGTCCTCTCTGTGAGGTTCCACCTCTTTCAACCTTACCCTGATGCTTCTTCCATTCCTCCTTGGGCTTCTGGTATTTGTCCTGGGCAACTGCCTTGCCTCTGGGCTGACTTCTGCCTTGCCCTCACTGACCTTGCTTACGGCTCAGTTTTTCTTCGGCTTTTAGAGCCATCTGATAAGCATCCTCGACTGTTCGGATGGTTACCATGCTCAATTCATCTTGAATGTCGTATCTCAGACCATTCAAATAACTAGCAACCTTCTCATCATTGCTCTCCCGATGACCTGCTCTGACGTTCAGTCAGTAGAATTCTTCAGTGCATTCTTTCACTGTCATCATCCTCTGTCTCAGGTTCTGCATCCTCATGAACAAAGTAATTTGATAGTCTCTTGGGATGAATTTTTCCTTCATCTTCACAATCATCCGATCCCAACTCTTGATATTATGCTTTCCTTTGCAGCGTCTGTCAGCTTGTAGCTCATCCCACCACAATGTTGCATGTCCTTTCAAGCGCATAACAACATGCTTGACCTTCTTTTCCTCTTCGACATCCTCGTAGTCGAAGTAGGTGTCAAGAGCTCTAATCCATTCTAGTAGCTCTTCTACATCCAGATTTCCCTCATAGACTGGAATGTCCATCTTCACCTTTGCACCCATCCTGGCAATAGATTTGATTAGGCGCTCGTTTACTACATCCTCAGCTGCAAATTCCTCATCGCGTTCAGCCTCTACTTCATTGTCGGAATCACTCAGATACCCTGCACTAGCTGTGCGTATTTGCGTTGTCTCCATGTCCTCAAGTCTTGCTCGGAGATCTCTCATCCGTCTCTCCATTTCTGGATTGACTACCTGACTGCCTCTTCTTCGCACATCCCTGTCCTCTGGATCAGGTGATTGTCTTTCTCTTCTGGGCGGCATGGTGAATTTCCTCTTCTTTCTCTGCTACAGAAAGCAAAGAACTTCCTGCTCTGATACCAAACCTGACGCAGTCGCACCCTCACTGGCACGTCAGCTTCCTCAGGACCTTCTTTCTTCTCGGCCCGAAGAACTCCAAGGCTCTTCTATTTCCCTATCGGGAAATATAAACCCGCAGATTCTCTTCTTCTGCGCGATCCCCCTTCCTTGACTTATTGGAGGATTGGAACTCATGGATTCGCAAGTTCTCTGTTGATCGTTGGGCTCTCCAATCCCCGAGACCCGATGCCTTAGTCAATGCTGACCTCTTCCCGTGTCTATCGTGACTCCTCTTATCGCAGTTTCACTACTCGTGATGTCATGCACTTTGATTTGCCGACTCCCGATACCCGATGCAACGAAACTCTGATGCACATGTGGGTTGTCTCTTCAACTCCTTGTCACCCCTGTCGGGATTTTGAAATTCGCGGGATCGCGAATCCAGATGTCGATGGACTCAGGACTTCACTTTTTCCAATCCCCGATACTATGCCACCTGTTCTCCACTAGCTCCTTCTGTGGCCCACTCAACTCTCTCGTCGGGATATCAAGGATCACGATTCCAAGTGGCAAGTGTTTCCTGTACTCAGAAACCTCGATTCTCCAAACTCCGACTCCTCGGGATCTCCTGACACGCGTCCTTACTGATGAACGGTTCTGATCTTTGTCGGGATATCGCGAATCGCGATATCGCAATTCTCGTTGCAATATTTTGGAGCTTCGCCTTGCGAATCCTCGATACACGATGTCACATGTAGATCTGACGGTCCCTATGACTCAGGATCGACGGCTCTGCCCCTCATGAGATTCGAACCTCCTCCACACTTACACTTTAACCTCCTCACACCTCCGTGAGATCCAACGGCCCACGGAGCTTCGCGAAATCTCTCCAAAGGATTTCATCCGTCCGTTTATCCTTTGCTAAAACTGCAAAGTGAAGAAGTCTCTTTCCATGAGACTCGTTCACTCACTCGCCAACCTGCGATGCTTCCCTCAGACTTCCAATGACAGCTTCCCTGCACTTATCCTTCAGTGAATTAGAAGGCTTATTCCTCCTGAGCTTGTTCTCAACTTCAGTCTTCAGAAAGAAACCTTGCACGCACTCCTTGCGGCAAATCTTCAACAACGCTTAAGTGTTGAAGTCGCTCAACCCTACGCACACCTGCAACAACAGTCTTCTGGTACTTCTGCTCAGAATCGCAACTCTGAGCCTTAGCTTGGCCTGCGCACTCCTTGCACGGCACTGTGCCTGTCTACACCTTCGAAGAAATGAGAACAAAGGTTATCTCTAATTGAACCCTTCTGTCAACAGACTCCTTGCGAATGATTCGACTACATTCCTTGCAAGAATTCTCTGGCTCAATTAGAGAAACATTTGAAACTCATTTCATCTCCCTCTCAGACTTCAATTCATACATGAAATCATATACACAGCATATAAAAGCAAATGTATAACAGGAAGAAAATATTCATGAGCATAACATCAATACACAGAGAAACAACACAAACCATGAATTTGAATCAAAGCTTTCTTATATTAATTAAATGTCTGTACATGGGTGTTCTTCATACAGTTCTCTTCTTGCTCTTCTTCTCTTCCTGGGTAGATAATAATACAAGGTACAAATGAGGGTGTCTATATCCATTTTCCCTCTCGGACTCTAAGCTATCAAATCTAGAATTAAAAACCTATCTACCATCATTAACTAAATTAAATGTCGACTATATACTAAAGGACGAGAACTATCCACTCAAGGTCCATTACAATATACAAGTGTGCCATCTCTTAAATGACTCATTTAAGATCTGCGCAACAATTCCAAAGCATTTTCAAAAATTCGTGCTGGCTTGTCTAGCTGTCCTTCGCTTCCGCGCTGGCTCGCTTGATGAGTTGGCGATGCTCCTGCATCACCCCCCGAGCCGCAAAGGGGCCACACACTATCTAGATGGTACGTATAGCTCCCAGCTCGCCTCGCAAGGCCGAGCTACCACTCCTATCCGAGTTGGGAAATCCCAACTCCCCACAAGTAATCAGTCAAGTCACAAATCTGGCAGCGTAACGTTACGCTAACAACCGATCCCCTTCTTCCTCATCTTCCCTTTCTTTTATAGAGTTTTTAGGACCTCCAACTTTCCCTAAATCACATTTAAATTAAGTTTTAATAAAAATATTCTAAATATTCTCCTTCACACAAGTGTCGTCCATCCCCCTCTTTCCTCCAATAATTATTTTCTTTATATTTATTAAATGTCTCATTTCCCCCACCCACCTAGAGTTGCTCCTAAATTTACTCCTAGGTGTTCCTAGATTCCCGTTTAGGTTTAAATACTTTCCCTAAAATGAAGTTGCTAATTTAGTTCATTTTTTAAGGTTCTTAATTTGCAGATTCCTTACTATATTGACCTCGCTTTTTACCATAAGTTCCTTTCTTTCCCTTATTATGTTTCCCCCCATTCCTTGGTTTCCTAATTTTTATTATTACCTTCTTTCCCTTTTTATTAGGGCCAAAATGGCAGTTGCGTTATTTACTCTTTTCCTTTTATTATTAATTTGAAATCTTTTTACACTTTCACAAGTTAAATCATTTATTTCTCTTTACAATTTAAAACCACGGATTTTAATTAAATTATTACTCTCTTCATTTTACCCCAAAAATTTATGAAGACTAAAACTATTACTTAAGTGTTTTTTTTTTTAGTTTAGATTTTTATTTTTATTTTTATAGGGTCTTTTTCTTAAGGTTAAACAAAATTTTACCCTAGAGGCATTTTATACTTAGGACTTAGATTCTGAACTAGGTGACAATTATTTAGGGAAGTTGTTTAAGAATTTATTAATGTGTTAAAAGTCTTAGGGCTATCTAGGTTTGTTCCTTCATCAATATCAATGCGATGTGCCCTTCAGGACGCACCACGTTCTCCAAGGGTGCCACTCGCCTCGTTTGTTTCTTTTGCGCGACATGCCCTTTAGGATGCACCACGTGCTCCAAGCGTGCCACTCACCTCTTGTGTTTATTTTGAGCGACGTGCCCTTCAGGATGCACCACGTGCTCCAAGGGTGCCACTCGCCTCTTGACTGATTGGTAGACATCAATAACCCCTGGAGTCAACACTCCGCCAGGTGAACTTGTGGGAGACTAAGGGCTTCTAAGGAATAAGGCCCCCGCCTTATTGCACGCCCCTTAGAATCATCGCGAGCGACTGTTGCAGTTTTCCCTCGCAACATCGTGGGTCCTCTCAAACTAGGTAATTGTTAACCTACAGTTCGAGCCATGGCAGGAGTGTTAGTAGGTTGTGGTAGGGATGTTTTCCACACCTCTCCCTCAACCTCTCTGGTAGTCGTGTGTGGCCCCTTTACTCCATATGTGAGTCTGTTCGGCAAGCTATTGTCAGCCTGCATCATCAACAATCGTGTCAGAACATGTCACATCATATCATCAAATCAAATGTACTAAAATCATAGTAAACAATCAACCCCAATAGCACACTCCTTGACTCGATCCGGAGTCCAAGGGGTTTTGTCGATCCCTCTGCATCCTCAAGGTCCAAAAACCCTGCACACTTAGTAAAACCGAGTCAATAGCACCTGTCCATGAAAAAGCAGTAAAACATCATGTCATCTATCATATCGAATCATAATCAAGGATAAATGTTTTCTTATCATAAAAGTCCAGATCACTTGCGAGCAAGTGTCCTCAAAGAATAAGTTTTCTGAGTGCGCCAGAGCGGGATGTTACACTTCTGAGTGGGTGGATTTTTTTCGAAGAGCCAAATTCAAGTGGGATTACTGTAGATCACATAGAAATTGACAGATGAGAAATTTTAGGTTTATGATTTCATTCTATTAATTATCTTAATGATTCTTCTATTTGATTCAAACAATTTTCATTGCATTCCCAAACCAAAAAAAAATGTATCATAGCTATTATTTGATTTGAATTATTTTCGGCACGAAATGAGAGCAGAGATATAATAAAGAAATGCACAGAGATATCGCGTATATCCAATAATATAATAGAAATATATCAGAGATGCAACCATAAACACATAGATACAGTAATACACGATTTCTATTAATGAAAGAAATGTACAGAGACTGTAAAAATATAGAGTGAAAGACTTGCTAGAATGGTGGCAGTTTATCTCTGAGAAGAGATGTGATGGCTACTCTCATTCGCAAGAAGATGATTACAATGATGCTCTGAAGGCCTTTTTAAAATAAACCAGAATGCCAAAAACCCTATACATCCAAAAAACCTAACCCTAGGAAATGAAGCACCAAAAGTCATGTGAGCCCCATTTGGGTAAGTGAATACATCAACTTCTCAGTGTTGTAAGTTTTGCATACGATCTTCATTTTAGGCGTGTGATAACTTGTTGGAAAGGTATAGTCGAGGAGATTCATTTTGGAGGATGAATTGTGTCTTTGACTATCATTGAGAACCTATATCTCGAAAAACCTTCATTAGGGCCATCAAAATGGCCCCGAAAGTTAAAAACTGCTAAAAAATAGTAAATTGTCAATATTGCCAGAAAACTGTTTTGAGCCAGTTGGAAAAGGTGGGTGGCCATCAATATCCACCTAGATCATTAGTATCAGAAGCCCTAATTTCCTCACTGTTTTTTTATTTTTCTTTCTATATTTCACAAAAATATTTTTTTTAAGAATTGTTTTTATAGGGTTTGTTTATTTATATATGGGTGTTTCCTATTTGTTGCAATGAAACCACTCATTGCATTAGATCCCAAACTATCCTTCCACTATTGACTTTTAAAAATAATTCCTTCACGGTGATCGGTGCACTCTGTACATAGTAAGAGCATAAGTTCATATTTGTATGTAAACAACACCACTTAATTTAAATTAGAAATAATATTAAAAAAATGTTTTCATGGTCAGCGGTGTGCATTTTACCTAGATAAGCATCGAGGCACATTGTTTACAAAGAGCATCATTGAGTTTAAAATGGAGAACTTAATTTTTTTGTATGGAAATTTCCATGTCTTAAATTTGTTCATGAACCAATGATGCATAATAAAAAATACTAGGAATCTATTCTTTTCTTAATTCATAAAGCACCGACTGAATACAACAATTTGTATAACATTTTCAATTTTGCAATGACACTATTATATTGTATCGGTGCATATAAGTATGGTTGATGCAACAATGCGTATAAATATGGTTGACACCCTGGTGTGTATTAAGTTACTATATTATCCAGATCTTATTTAAAAAAAAAATAAGTATTTTTTATATATGATGATTCCTAGGGACAAACAAGGGGAAAACCAAGACATATCGGTAGGGATGTCGAAAAAAGTGTAGAAGAAGATGGTAAAATAAATGAACATAATTGCATCATAAGAAGAGACATCTCAAATGAAATGTGCATCAGAGGTATGCAATCATTTATTTATTATTTTTTGTACATCGAATTTCATTATTGTGTGAAATAGTAATTTTCAATTGTTTTGTTGCAGAAACGAAAAATAAAAACCATTCAACACATATGACATGACGACAAGGAATAAAAGGGTTGATTGCAAACTTTGTGAGTATTTGTGTTTTCATCCTTTCTTAAGATTTCATGTTTGTTATGATCTTTATATTTAAATAATTAAGTTACACTTGTCCATGGATGTCTTTTGGTAGGTGCTAACATACGAAGAGCCAACCCATGAATTGATAAACATAGGGTTAAGTATAGGTTGTAAGTATATGTTGAAGAACAAAAGTTTAATTGAACAATTTGTAAATAGATGTTGTTTAACTTCCCTTTTTTTATAATTAATGAAAAAACATGAGAACTTTATCTTGATTATATTGATCGTGCTTTGTCCTGTCGTATTAAACATGTAGGAAACAAACTATGTAATGTAATTAACAAAGGAGATTTTGAGAGAATTCATGAAGCATGGATTCGAAATAATGTGTATTGTTTATGAAAGAATTGGTGCTAAGGTATGTTTTTTTTATTTATGCAATCATGCATAGTATACTATTTATATAAATGTATATATACTTATTACATTTTATTTCTATGTTTGAGGATGGAAGATGAAGGTATGGAACATAAAAAACAAGCCGATCAAGAAAACATTATGTTAAAAAACCAAAGTACAATACCACCTACAAATGATGAATAAATTATGCATGCATGCACGCAACTTGAGCAATGACAATAGTTCAACTGATGAATGGAAATAAATATAATTGAATGTTACTGCAAGTTGTATGTTTTGGAATATTTTTCTATGAAAAATAGGGATTTTTCTTAATGTACTCGACATATTGTTCCAATTGCATGAGGATCTGTTACTAATAAGTGTAACATTTACAAATTTCTTTCAATTTGATTATTGTGAACCTTTACGTTGTCCCTTTTTGTATGACAATGAGTCTCTTATTCATATATTATAAAATAGGTTTCTTATTTCAATGCATTGTGAAATGTTGTAAAATGTTGCTTTCCTGAATAATTAATATGTGGATGATTTAAATTGTTACAAATAACATAGGTGTAATTGGTTGGATAATTCATTAATGTAACCATTATATAAAAATGCAATAACAAAAATATTTGATTTTTAAATGATTAATTAAAAATTTATAAAAAACAATGAATTAAAATAAATACATATCAGTGCATTGTATTCTTTTGAACTCACTAGACTATGTGTGCCATAATATAGAAACCAATGCATTTTGAGGATTCATATGCACTGGTATGAAATATTGAAAAAACACATATTTTTGTAAATGATATAGTGTACAATAATATTTATAGTTTCAAAATTGTATGGTGCTCATGTGTAAAATATACACTGGGGTACTAAAAACAATTTATGTACTGGTGTGTTAAGTATATTATACACAACGGGGTTCTAAATATTATTTAGGGATTAGTTCATTTACTATAATATACACATCGATTCTTATTAAAAATAATAGTGGCAACATCTCACCTCGAATATTCAAAATTTCACTACACTTCGATGCACATTGTAAAACAAACATCGATACCTACTAATTACACAAGCATTGAAGTGCGTGCTATATTAAATGAACTGGGTCTCATGATAATTTGATTGCACAGGTGATCATTATAACTTAAACACACCGAGGCACACAAAACCTAAAATGCACCAGTGCTTTATACACAAACAAGGTAGAATCGGTGTGTAGAAATTATAAGAGAAACATTGCTTTGCATACAACAAAAAAGGTGGAATTGGTGCGTAATAGTTATAAATTCACCATGGATTTTTTTTTATTATATTAATGAGTTAGGGAATTTGTATTATATTAACCAACCAGTGTGTTTGTATTATATTAATTCATCAGTGTGTGTTTTTCAATACCGCACCTATGCGTTTTGACAAGAACAACACCAAAACAAAAACCTCCCCTACAACCTTCATCCACCCAATTTGTTTCTAGCTATATGGAACATCCGCTAAAACCTCTGAAGTCAATAGAGGAAGTTGTAGTGGAGTCTTTTTTGAAAATTTTGCCAAATTTTGTAACACTATTTAAACCTCCGTTGGAAGGTGTTCTTCTTCTAGTGAATTTACACCCTACTTAGATGTATCAATGTTATAATGGTTAGAGAGAATAACATGCTCCATTAACCCTATGTAGATAATGAAAAATCCATAGAGAACTATAAGAAATGGTTCCCAAGCAATACTAACCTTATTAAACCCGTGAAATTTGCCATATACTGTAGTGCAACCTACATGAAAATTGTGAGGAGGAACAAAAATAACTTAGGAACAAAAAAAAATCAATTTTCGAGATGGGTACAAGTTGACTAGAAACTGTCGATATTGAAAAAGAACTAGTAAAAAACTCAAGTATTATGACTAAGTTTGCACTGTAATCAATAATAATCCATATTATTATGTCGCATACGATCTTGTTTTGTATCATAAATTTAGAAACAAGGCTTTTTATAATGTGGTTATGATAACACTACAAAACCCATAATGATTGTCTCTTTGACTGCCTCTCAACACTACATTATACCTACTTTGATAATGTTGGACCCAACATTTTAGATAAGAAAAGCAATAGAGAATCAATTAATCAATATATTGTTGGTTTATTTTCTCTAATAGTCGGGAAGTTATTGAAATATTTTCTAGTCTCATGGATGAAGTTGTAAAAGTTATTAGTGTCACTATGTGACAACTAGTAGGTTTTCCTTGGTTGAAATAAAAAAGATTTTATTTTTAATTAGATAAGCTCAAGGCTAAAAAATTACTCCATTCTTATTAGGCACCCAAATTCTCACCATGTCTTGAAGGTCAACTGTGGGAAAATATGTCATCCTACAATCTTGTAGGATGGCATATCTACCCATGGATATTAAGATGCCATCTCTAAAAATGGTTGAATATTTGGATAATCTAGCACTTGGGCATTGGAAACAACCCAAATTAATTCAACCCTTCACAATTGATTTTGGAATTGGTGTAGTCTAGAAGGGATGGTGTGAATTTATTTTGAATCACCTAAGACTAATGTTTGTATAGTATACTCTTGAAAATCATTGTTTCCGCCCAATATTCATTTTGAAGGTTGAAATGAAAATACAATGATGTAGGAAGGTAAGAAATCTTGTGAATAATGATCATCAAGTTAAAAACCATATATTGGATTTTTCATGATACTTGCATAATATTTTTGGTGAAATCTTGGTAATATTGTTTGCAAATGCTCGATATCCTTTGGCTACAATACCTACACTATAGAGATTGAATCCATTTCTCTGTTAGAGAATATTCCTTCTCTTCCTCAAATCAAATATTTGTCTCCTCTCTTTCACATAACAATGTTGTTCGCATCTAAATTCTATGTAAAATAACGCAGAATCTTTTGGGTTCTAAGCCCCTTTTCCATCCATGTGACCAACACTTGAATCACAGGCTTATTCCCTTGCAATATTTCACAGGATTAAACCTTGAGAAGATTTCCAGAGAGAAACTTCCAGCCCTCATCGATTTTCTTTTTAACGGATGGAGAATACCTTTTATTGGAAATATTCTCCTTTTAATTCTTAGAATTGATCATCAAAGAATGGACGATCAATATCTCACTTCACAATTCTATGGTCGGTGTAGTGTCCCCAAGGCCGAGCCCCGTTACAGATCATGTTATATGCAAAAGAATTGTAAATATGTTCTATAGGCTGGTGAGCCAAGTTTTGAATAAGTTGTAGGCTTATGAGT
>JZKD02S1674551.1:323847-350509 GCA_000966675.3 Picea glauca
TTACATCTGTTACAGATCATCCATACACAACTGACCGTCTATACAATTGTGCTCTTGCCACCTGCTCTCTGCAATTGTCTCGATGCTCTGTACAACCACCACTTCCACCTTCCTCAACGTGTTCCTCTTCAGTTCTCTCCGTAAAAGATCATACATGCAAGTTACGATGCTAAATGTTGAGTGGCATTTTGGATTAACGTGTTTTTTCTGTTATTAATCTTTGGTACTGAAATCTATTCGTTAATAATGACGTCAAATTGATGAACAATTTATATATATATATAATTAGTATATGTGATATATCGAATATATTTATGATTTTTAGATAAATAACATTTTCCACAATTAGAAAGCTGGCATGTTGGTTAATAGGTTATAAATCCTATGACATAGACTGCAATGTTTATAAATCCTATGTACTTTGTGCAGCGTGTTATTGAGTTACACTCATAGTAGGTTTTGGGGCATGGAAAATAATCACATCATGTAATTTCTAGTCTCCATTTAAGTTGATTTGTCATGTAAACGTGTAAATTATGAAGTCTTAACTCACTGTGAGTTAGTAGTTGGTAACTGTTACAAATCTTATGGCATCTGCATAGCATGTTTATGAGTCAATTCCATTGGTTAAAGCTTCAAGGTTGTGGTTTTTGCAGGTGTTGGAAAATAGCCATCTTCATCCTTGCATCAGTTAGGTTGAAGTTTGAAGGTTGAGAGGAAAGAAAAAATCGGAGGTTATAAATCCCATCGCACATAGTGCATTTATAATGAGTTCGAAAAAAAAGTCTATTTCCATTCCATTATATGATCTAGCAGTGTGGAAATTGAAAATTGAGATGTAGGAAAATATGGAAATGAATATTTGATATACAATTACAATTTATATCTTTTGATTACACTATCATTATACTTTTATTGTTTGAACTTTTAGAAATTGTGATTGTATAAAATTTTTAAAAATAGTAATACTATTTATACTATTGTACTCATAACAAAAAGTAAAAACACACATATAATACATAATATTCAAATAATTTAAAAAAACTAAATATACACTATTAAAAAGAAACTATGACATCAGCTGTATTGGGCCAATGGACAACAATAAAGGAACATGTTATAGTGATGAGGACATTACCAGAGTGACAGATTATAGAACATGCATAAATTGCAGACGTCTGAGAATTTAAAAAATAGTCAATTATTTCGCTCAATTCCTCGAGAAGGCTCCAAAGTCGGAGCATTATAGGGGACCACCAAGCATAATACCAAGTAACGCTCGCTGACATTTATTACCAGTGGAAGCGTTGCCAGTGAGAAGAGATCGAACCCAACGGAAACTTGACAGAGGATGAGGATTTGAATTTGTTGATTGGATTAAGAGTGTACTGCAAAGGCGTGCCCCCAAACTGTGTCTCCTGTGCAAATATTAAAATGAAGAAAGACCATGCATTGTTATAAAGTTTTTATTTAATGGTATTAAATAAGTTATTATTTAATTAATGATGTTAAGTTGATGACAGATAATATTTTTTTATGGTTATATTAATAATTTTGGACTGAATTTTTTTTAATTGTTTTTAAATAAATATTTTTGGGGACTTTTTTTTTTTAGAAATTTCTAAATAAGTTAATAGCATGTATATATATTAATCATACATAAGTTCAGAGTCTCCTTGGAATTGATGAATTTTGCAACACAGTTGCAAAACCACATTCTTGGTTGGTTAAAGTTGCATAGTTATTCTCAATTGAAGATCCCGACCTTATTGAATCATCGATTCCTATGCCTACAATATTTCTAAATTGAAGAAAATCATTAAATGGAAATGTAGAAAAATGAAAATAAAAAAGACAACATCATGAAAACAAATCTAATGGTCATTAATGATAATAAAAAATCCAACACCATGAAAACAAATCTAATCGTCATTATGGGTAAAATGGTGGCTTCATTATCATGGGTTGAATTGTCAAAAAAAAACACAAGGAAAGTGTCATCCATTTTTTATTTTTGAGTGATGGAGTTATTATAAAATCTTGGTTTATGTATACATTTGAATGTTATCTATGCATTTTTGGGATTGTTAGAGCACCAATGGAAGCCGATAGGTGGCTAAAAAATATTTCACATTCAGGTTGCTTTTCATGTGCGGTATGGAAATATGGTGAGTTGAAGGTATGACACGACACAATGTAAATATCTAAGGATGACTTAGAGTCAAGGCTAACCCCAATAATTATGATTAGATCCATAAAAACAAGGCATATATTGATGAGAAGGATAGTTGATCCGTATTTTATGAGTATGATGGCTGTATTTTTAAAGAAATATCCCGTGAAAAGGAGGATAAGCTGAACTTTGTAAAATACTAATCCCTTTAGGATATTAGAGGTTATGGTTTCAATAATTGAGCACATGAGATCAATTTGGCCTTTGTCAAAAATCTAACCTTAAGGAGTTGGTTGAGGATATCACAAGTGACCAAGCCGATGAAGACAATGATCATTTTTTGTTATGTAAGTATGATTACATTTTAGGGTTTGTAACATGTTTTTAATCTCCAACACATGGATAAATGTAATGGTGTTGTTTGATAGTGTCGAAGAGATCAAGTTATAGAGGATGATTATTCTTGACTTTTTCAAGGTTATCAATATTAAATTACATTGTAAAATATATAAAGTAGGAAACATCTTCCAAAGGGTTGGACCCTCAGGCTTGTTGTACTATCTTTTGGGGATGGTGAGGAACCATGCATTGATGGTTGTTCCTTTATATTTTATTCTTAATCTACAAGTTAGAAGACATATTAATGCTACAATTTGAAGTAAATAATGTTGTTCTCTTTCCTCTATCTTTCATGTATTTCTTTCTTGGTAGTTTGAGGTGAGTATGGGTTAATGTTATGACTAATTTGCCCATGATTTCCTATTATAAATTAAAATTCATCATAGAATGTTGTGACCACATCATTATACAACATTCTACATATTAGGTGGGTACAAATGCCATCCTATAGGGCATGTAAGATGGCATCTCTGCCTAAAATCCTATGGGTAGAGATGACATCCTACATGCCCATAGGATGGAACCTCTTCCCACAAGACAATAGGATGCCATCTCTACCCACGTGATAATTGGACCTAAATATTAAGATTCGTTGGAGAATGATTTGTTAACCAAACTCGGAGGAGATCCAGTTCCCCAATTAATTGGAATTGATTGTGAACCAAAGGGAGATTGATCTTAATACCTTTTTGAAACACCCAAAATGATTGATTTCTGGTCTAGTTCAAGAAATGACATTTTGAGAAATTAGATTACAATAGAGATTCATATGATAACATATTATAATGAGTGAGACTAGTTATTGAAGGCATGCCTCATCAATGGGTTTTCATGTTTGGTGAGGATGAACTCATGTACGCCTAAATGTCCTTTCTATGGGCTTAATTCTTATTTAATTTTCATGTCTTTTTGAAATCCCTAAAGTATATAAAATATTGGGTTGACTTGCAATGGAGAACCGAAACAAGAATGTGGAACTAGAATAATGTGGAGGTAGCATGTCTTTAAATGGAACAATCAGGAATGACAAAGATTATTCAACTATGGAGCCTAACTTTGAAATGTGCTTCAAACTTTTGGCCTAGGTTTTTTGAGTGATAGGATGCAAGACTTTTTTTGAGCTTGGTCTTTTAGGCTTAGCTAGTTGATGATGTAACAATGCTAGGAGAGCAATTAACCTCTTCAGATGTCTAAATTTATCCAAAACATCAAATAAGAAGTAAGGAATACATTTTTTATTTTTGATATTTAAGACAAAAACGTAATTAGAGATGCAGAGAAGTTGATCAAATTATTCCAAATGAAGTGTTTTATAGGATATATTTAGATAGTAATGAGTGCAAGTAGGCTAGCAAGGAAAGTAGTATAGACCTAATGTTACCTAATGGCCAAATTTTAAAGTGGAATTAGAGTCTTGATCTGAGAATTCATATTGGGGTCTGATTCATGTGGGAGAATGGGAATAAATGGATCAAAATCTATAATCACAACAAGGAGAACACCTTATTGTTGAGTTTTTTATGGAACCTTCCTGAAAAATCTATTCATTCTTTGTTTATAGTGAAGGTTGTTAGTAGAGGTGGGTGGCTAGAGGATTTTGTGAAGGTTTTTTATCGGTGTGCCTTTAAGGTCGATACACATCGGTGTGTACATGAACAATAAAACATCGGTGCTTCAATGTTCAAAAGCACCACCATAATTTATAATAAAAATTGCATGCACTAAATAAAGTGCAGCAGTGTCATTGAACATTGCACACTAGTGCACCTCACTGTCATCATGCACACCGCAATATGGTAAATAAAAAAAATTACCAAATTGATTTTCATTGTTACAATGCATCATGTTCTTCGAAACTCTCAAGAAAGCATCGATGCTCACCATACCTACAACGACGCCCTGTTTTCGATACTCTACATCGACTTGGATTGCTCCATTGGTAGATTCCACACATTTCCAAATTTTAGAAATTACCACAAATTTTCATTTCCTTTAAAGGATGAAACCATCCCTCCCCAAGACATAAGAGGTTAGGTAAATTGTTTATTACCTTCCTACTTGCATTTTCATCTAATCAAAATTTGAATTTATCTTGAAATTTGACATTTTTTTGAATTTTTCTTTCCAATTCCGCACAGTGCACCTAAACACTTTGGATCACCCCGAAGCGATGCATATTGTGTTAAATTCATAGTGATCATTTCCATTGGTGTGTCTCATATATATTTACGCACCCTTGTTATTCAAGCAATAGACCTACGATAAATTATAAAAACAAAGTGGTGCATCCTTTAGAATGTCCCCCAATCGATGCATAATTGGGTTTGATTTGCTCCATTACATTTCATTTAATTAACCAAATTGCTAACTTAATGATTTATAAAATTGAAGATAGTGGTGCAACCATTTTAACCAAACACACTAGTACTATGTACATAACTGCACCAGGACATATATTGCCCAACTTGACATAGCGGGGCATCCCATTGGATGCCTTGTTCCTAGTTCCATATCCATTAAAACAAATAATGGGAAGAGTGTCAGTGATCCACTATCATGGTGGCATTGTTTCGTTAATAGTAACACATCACATTGCTTTAGCTGTGATAATGAAATTTAACCTACTGGTGCCCATCAATCCAACAAATTCCCCCATGTTGTAAAGACAATGATATAGGGGAGTATTTTTAATAATCAATCAGAGCGGTGTGAATTATTAGATGCATCGATGCAATCTATGGCAGTGAGAAAATAAGTGTGGCACACTGGTGCATCGAATCTAAACTCATGCATCATGACATGTTTTGAAAAGTAGACATTGTAGTGCTCCTTTATGATCGATACACACCAGTGCATCAATGTTAAAAAGGACATACACACTTTATAATAGAAATTACATGCACTGAATAAAGCACACTAGTGTTGTTGAACATTACACACTGGTGCACCTCACTGTTGTAAGGCGCAGCGCAGTAGGGTAAATAAAAAAAATTACCAAACCAATTTTGATGCAGGAGCATCGCTCACTCATCAAGCGAGCCAGCGCGTGGAGCAAAGAAAACACAGCTGGAGAGCGCCAACATCCAAACTTTGAAATATTTTGATATTTGGTGCGCCAAACATTAATGCATTGGTGTAATGAAGCACACTTGTACATCGTAACGGACCTTGAGCATATAATCTCTCGTCCTTAGGTAGCTGAGGCATTCATTAGATTTAATGAAAGTAGATAAATTAATTAAGTCTAGATTAGACAGCTTTGCTTTCAAGAGGGAAAACGGAATATAGGCACCCTCCTTTGTATCATTGGATGATTATCTAGCATTAGCATTCAGAACCCTTGAGAGAAAAGGGAGAGCAAAGCAGAGAACTGGTGAAGAATCCCCATGTACAGATATTGAATTAATAGGAAAGCTTTGATTCAATTCCATGGCTGTGATTATTCTCTGTGTGTTGTTGATATTATGATGTTGCCTACTTGCTTCTTGTTATGCCTTCATTGTATATGCTGCATATGTAATTTCATGGAAGATTAGAAATTTGGGAGAGAGGCAAGAATGAGCTTCAATTGTTTCTCTGTCTGAGCCAGGAGATTCCTGCGTAGAGTGCAATGGAATTCCTCCGCATAGAGTATGTTGAGGAGGCTGGACAGTTAAACTCTCCTTCTCATTCACCCAGAAGTTGTTTGGGTAGATAGAGCCATGCAAGACGTGCGCAGGCTAGACGAGGTCTCAGAGTTACGATTCTGAGCTAAGGCATTGATTGATTGTTACTGCTGGAGTGCACAGGGTCAGAAGTCCTCAACACTTAACGTGGTTGAATATTATCCGCAAGGAGTGCGTGCAGGGAGTTTCCAGAAGAAGCTCAGAAGTTGTGAAAGTTCGGGAAAGAAAGGCCTTCTAAGTAGTCGAAGAGCAGTGGAGAGAACATTCACGAACCGGTTGCAAGGAGAAGCGAGCGGGTTGGCGGACGGGTCTCGTGGAGAGACGTTTCTTATTCGGGATTTGCATAAGGAGGAAAAGTGGACATGGAGTCTACAGGGCAGACGGAAGAAAGCTCAAATCTCAGATTGGACAGAAGTCATCGATCGAGATCACAAGGAGTGTGACTCGACTCGTGAATCGGACGCATCGGGAGTTCGCGAGGGAAACTCCTACTTCTCGTAAAGGGAGATCGCGAGATCACGAGGAACGAAGTCTCGACAACTTCGTGTATAGTGTGGGTCACAGTCGGTTGATGTAGCAGGTAATTTCGGGACACCGGATCTCGGAAGTTGAGGGGCCAAGAGATTAGTCTCACGAGTGGCGGGAAGCGAGAGGCGAGATAGCAAAGTTGTCGACATCTCGGCGTTTCGGATCTCGGAGGTTGGGACCCCGAAGGTATAGTGACGCGAGTCGCGAAGTCGCGATAAAGTGAAGTCTCAATCAGCTGAGGGAAGGTCAGCGTTGACCAAAGACATCGGGTCTCGGGGATCCGAGGGTCTAGTATTCAATTGTTGAACTCGCAAAGTCACGAGAGTCGATCCTCCGATAACCCAGGAAAGGAGGATCGCGCGAGTGGAAGAGTTACTGTGGGTATGACAGATTCCCGAGAGGGGATCGGAAGAACCTTTGAGTTCTTCGGGCCGAGGAGGAAGTAGGTCCTGGTGGGAGCGATCGTTCTTCGAGGAGTGAGAAGGGTTGCGTCAAGTGGTATCAGAACGGGAGAAGATTTCTCTTTGTTCAGGTAGCAGAGAGAAGCGGATTACACCATGCTGCCTAGAAGAGAAAGGAAGTCACCTGATCATGAAGACAGGGATGCCCGAAGAAGAGGAAGACCGACAGGAAATCCAGAGATGGAATGCCAAATACGAGATCTCAAGGCGAGACTCGAAGAAATGGAGACCACCCAGAGGCGCAGGTCTGGCACTAGGGAGTTCAACGATTCCGAAGTCGAAGAGGAAGCTGGACATGAAGCTCAAGAGGTCTCAGCAAAGGATGCATCAACCGAGCGGTTGATCAGAGCCAGCTCTAGGACAAGCTCGAAGACAAAAATGGACATTCCCATCTACGAGGGAAGTCTAAATGCTGAAGAGTTGTTGGATTGGATCCGAGCACTCGACACCTACTTCGATTATGAAGATATCGAAGAGGACAAGAAGATAAGACATGTTGTCACAAAGTTGAAGGGGCATGCAGTCTTATGGTGGGACGAGCTGCAGGTAGACAGACGTTCCAAAGGAAAACAAAAGATCAAGAGCTGGGATCAGATGATCGCCAAGATGAAGGCGAAGTTTATTCCGAGAGATTACCAAATCACTTTTTTCAGACGAATGCAGAAACTGAGACAGAAGCTGATGACAGTGAAGGAGTACACCGAGGAGTTCTACAGGCTCAACATTCGAGCTGGTCATCGGGAGAGTGATGACGAAAAGGTGGCGAGGTACCTGAATGGTTTGAGGTATGAAATTCAGGATGAATTGAGCATGCTGACCATCTGAACAGTTGAGGATGCATACCAGATGGCTCTAAAAGATGAAGAGAAGTTGAGCCGCAAGAAAGGATAGCGAGGGCGAGGCAGGAGCCAGCCCAGAGGCAAGGCAGTTGCCCAAGAAAGAATTCAGAAGCCCAAGGAGGATTGGAAGAGACCTCAGGGTAGAGTTGAGAGAGGTGGTACCTCACAACAAAGGCAGCCACAAAAAGAACAAAGGCAGCAATATGCTGAGCCGAGGAGGCAGCATGCAGAACAGGGTGGTGGATATGCAGATGCTAACGCTCTTCCTCGTACTAGAGGTCGAGGTAGAGGAAGAGGTGGAATTATCACATGTTTCACATGTGGGAAAGACAGACATAAAGTCGTTGACTGTCCAGACAGGAAGCCGGACAAAAGTGAAGCTCACATCACAGAGGCGCAGAGGCGTGATGTTGAGAGTGAAGACAACGGAAGTGGGAAGTCACTGACAGTGCACAAAGTTCTCTTGAAACCTGAGAAAGAGGTGGAGGATACAGTGCAAAGATGCAGACTATTCCGGACCACGTGCAAGACCAAGGGCTAGAAGTGCAAGGTCATAGTGGACAGTGGCAGTACTGACAATCTCGTTTCAAATGAGATGGTGGAAAAGTTGGAGCTGACAACCAATAAGCACCCGAGTCCATACAAAGTGTCATGGCTGCAGAAAGGACACCGGGTAAGTGTCACAAAACAATGCTTAGTTGAATTTAAAATGGGTGAATATAGAGATTAAATTATGTGTGATGTTATTCCCATGGATGTTTGTCATGTATTATTGGGGAGACCATGGCAGTTTGATAGGAATGTGGTTCATGATGGGAGGATGAACACATACACCTTGGAGAAGGATGGGAGAACACACAGATTGCTTCTGATAAAGGATAAAGAAGTGAAGCCAGAAGTAGCTAGCACAATACTTCTCATGAGCGGGAAGGAAATTCTCACAAAGATGAAGAAGAATGAAGATCCACAATTCTTTGTTGTTAGGAAGCCGAGGATTGTCTTGACAAGCACAAGAGTGGACGACTTGCCAGAGGAGGTTCAGGAACTGTTGGGAGAGTTTGATGATATCATCGTGGATGAACTACCTCGTTCATTGCCACCGATGCAGAGTGTGAGTCACCACATCGACCTCATACCCAGAGCAAGTTTACCGAATAAGGCAGCGTACAAGTTGACACCTCAGGAGAACGAGGAAGTCAAGAGGCAGGTACAGGATCTGCAGGACAAAGGACTGGTCAGAGAGAGTCTGAGTCTATGTGTTGTTCCGACAGTACTGAGTCCGAAGAAGGATGGAGGCTGGAGGATGTGTACAGACTCCAAGGCGATAAATAAAATCACCATCAGGTACATATTTCCACTACCGAGAATGGATGACTTGATGGATTGCCTAAGTGGGGCAAATTATTTTTCAAAGATTGATATCAAGAGCAGATATCATCAGATCCGGATGAGAGAAGGAGATGAATGGAAGACAGCATTCAAGACAAACGAGGGTTTGTACGAATGTTTGGTCATGTCGTTTGGTTTGACAAATGCGCCAAGCACATTTATGAGGCTGATGAATGAAGTCCTGCGGGAATTCATCGGTAAATTTGTGGTCGTGTATCTGGATGACATACTAATTTTCAGCAAGACCAGGGCTGAACACATGAGGCATTTAGCCATTGTGATGAGAAGGCTACAGCAGGAGAAGCTGCTGATCAATTTGAAGAAGTGTTCCTTCATGCAGACAGAACTCATTTACTTGGGTTTTGTAATCTCGGTGAATGAATTGAAGATGGATCCTGAAAAGGTAGAAGTAATCAGGAATTGGCCATCGCTGAGAAATGTTTTTGAGGTAAGTAGTTTTCATGGTTTGGCTAGTTTCTACAGAAAATTCATTCGGAATTTCAGTGGAATTAGTGTCGCGATGATGGATACAGTGAAGAAGCAGCATAAAAATTTTCATTGGACAGCCGAGGCTGAAAGAAGCTTCAATCTGTTGAAGCGGAAGATAACAGAGAAACCAATTCTGGTGTTGCCTGATTTTCAGAAGACCTTCCAAGTGAAATGTGATGCCAGTGGGTATGCCATTGGAGGGGTCCTGAGTCAGGATGACAGACCTGTTGCATATTACAGCGAGAAGCTGGATGATGCAAAGCTGAAATACGCCATGTATGATAAAGAATTCTATGCCATTATACAGGCATTGAAAAAGTGGAGGCATTACTTGATACCCAAAGAGTTTGTGTTGTACAGTGATAATCACGCATTGCAGTTCATGAGTCAACAGGATAAGTTGAACCAGAAGCATGCGAAGTGGGTAGAGTATATGCAGAATTTCACGTTTGTGATCAAACACATTTCCGGGACTGCTAACAAAGTGGTTGATGCTTTGAGCAGGAAATGTTTGTTGTTGCAGGAGTTCAGAATCAAGACGCTGGGTTTTGAGAATCTAAAGGATATATATGCAGGTGATGCGGATTTCAGAGAAGCTTACGAGGCAGTCGATAATCCAGTGCCCAAGGATCGAAGCCCGTGGATTGATTTTATGATCCAGGATGGATTGTTGTTTCGGGGAAATCAACTGTGCATTCCAGATTGCTCCATGAGGGAGAATTTGGTGAAGGAAAAACACAGCAGTGGATTAGCAGGTCACTTTGGGCATGAAAAAACATTCGCCAAGCTGAGCGAATCGTATTACTGGCCAGGCATGCATGCTGATGTCAAACGGGTTGTTGACAGATGTCAGATATGTCAACATGCGAAGGGCCGAAAGCAGAACACAGGGTTCTATCAGCCATTTCCCATACCTGAGAGGCCATGGGAGGCGATCAGTATGGATTTTGTTCTGGGATTGCCGAGAACGCAAAGAGGAGTGGATTCCATCTTTGTGGTGGTGGACAGGTTCTCGAAGATGGCACATTTCATACCGTGTCATAAGACCAGCGATGCGACCCACATCGCAAACTTATTTTTCAAAGAAATTGTGCGATTGCATGGATTGTCGAGAAGCATAGTCTCGGATCGGGACACAAAATTCATAGGTCACTTCTGGAGGACGATGTGGAAGAAGCTAGGGACTGACTTGGCATTCAGTTCTGCTTATCACTCACAGACGGATGGACAAACAGAGGTGGTAAACAGAAGTCTGGGGGATCTATTGAGAAGTCTGGTGACAGAGCACCACAGCAGTTGGGACCAGATTCTACCACAGGCAGAATTTGCGTACAACGATTCGGTGAATCGGAGTACAGGTAGAAGTTTGTTTCAAATTTTGTATGGGACACATCCGAGGGGAGTTTTTGAGCTCAGGGAGTCAGAACAAGATGAAACTAGCAGCACGAGTGCGGATAGGTTCGCTGAGGCGATGAAAGAACTTCACGCGGAGGTGAAGCAGCGACTGCAGAAGACAAATCAGGAGTATAAGCGCAAAGCTGATCAACGGAGGAGACAAATTCAGTTCGAAGTTGGGGACATGGTTCTGGCGCACTTGAGGAAATAAAGGTTCCCAAGGGGAACATATAACAAGATCAAGATGAAGAAAATTGGGCCATGCAGAGTCCTGAAAAAATTCGGGGAAAATGCATACGAGCTTGAGTTGTCGGAGGGCATCGGGATATCTCTGATTTTTAATATCTCGGATTTATACCCATATAGGGCTGATGAAGCTGAAGCTGGAAATGAGGAACTAGAAATACAGTGGAAGAAGCAATTACCAGTTGCACAGAAGCCTCAGATGGAGTGCATACTGGATAAAAGAGTAGGTAATAAGACCAGGCGAAAGCAGTATTTTGAATACCTGGTGAAATGGAAGAATCACCCAGTGGAGGATGCCATCTGGGAAACCGAGGTAGTCATACAGAAGCATGGTCACACCGTGCAGGAGCTCATGGATAGGAGCCCATGAAATTTTTCGAGCCGAGGAGTATGATGCAGGAGCATCGCTCACTCATAAAGCGAGCCAGCGCATGGAGCAAAGAAAAGACAGCTGGAGAGCGCCAGCATCCAAAATTTCAAATATTTTGATATTTGGTGCACCAAACATTAATGCATTGGTGTAATGAAGCGCACTTGTACATTGTAATGGACCTTTAGAAGATAAGCTCTCGTCCTTAGGTAGTTGAGGCATTTATTAGATTTAATGAAAGTAGATAAATTAATTAAGTCTAGATTAGACAGTTTTGCTTTCGAGAGGGAAAACGGAATATAGGCATCCTCCTTTGTATCATTGGATGATTATCCAGCATTAGCATTCAGAAGCCTTGAGAGCAAAGGGAGAGCAAAGCAGAGAACTCGTGAAGAATCCCCATGTACAGATATTGAATTAATAGGAAAGCTTTGATTCAATTCCATGGCTGTGATTATTCTCTGTGTGTTGTTGATATTATGTTGTTGCCTACTTGCTTCTTGTTATGCCTTCATTGTATATGTTGCATATGTAATTTCATGGCAGATTAGAAATCTGGGAGAGAGGCGAGAATGAGCTTCAATTGTTTCTCTGTCTGAGCCAGGAGATTCCTGCATAGAGTGCAGTGGAATTCCTCCGCATAGAGTGCATTGAGTTGGCTGGACAGTTAAACTCTCATTCTCGTTCACCCAAAATTTGTTTGGGTAGATAGAGTCGTGCAAGACGTGCGCAGGCTAGACGAGGTCTCAGAGTTACGATTCTGAGCTAAGGCATTGATTGATTGTTGTTGCTGGAGTGCGCAGGGTCAGAAGTCATCAACACTTAACGTGGTTGAATATTATCTACAAGGAGTGCGTGCAAGGAGTTTCTAGAAGAAGCTTAGAAGCTGTGAAATCTCAGGAAAGAAAGGCCTTCGAAGTAGTCGAAGAGCAGTGGAGAGAACATTCGCGAACTGGTTGCAAGGAGAAGCGAGCGGGTTGGCGGACGGGTCTCATGGAGAGACGTTTCTTATTCGGGATTTTCATAAGGAGGAAAAGTGGACGTGGAGTCTACAGGGTAGACGGAAGAAAGCTCAAAGCTCATATTGGACAGAAGTCATCGATCGAGATCACAAGGAGTGTGAATCGACTCGTGGATCGGACGCATCGGGAGGTCGCGAGGGAAACTCCTACTTCTCGTAAAGGGAGATCGCGAGATCGCGAGGAGCGAAGTCTCGACAACTTTGTGTATAGTGTGGGTCACAGTCGGGTGATGTAGCAGGTAATTTCGAGACACTGGATCTCAGAAGTTGAGGGGCCAAGAGATTAGTCTCGCGAGTGGCGGGAAGCGAGAGGCGAGATAGCAAAGTTGTCGACATCTCGGCGTTTCAGATCTCGGAGGTTGGGACCCCGAAGGTATAGTGACGTGAGTCGTGAAGTCGCGATAAAGTGAAGTCTCGATCAGCCGAGGGAAGGTCAGCGTTGACCAAAGACATCGGGTCTTGGGGATCCGAGGGTCTAGTATTCAATTGTTGAACTCGCAAAGTCACGAGAGCCGATCCTCCGATAACCTAGGAAAGGAGGATCGCGCGAGTGGAAGAGTCATTGTGGGTATGACGGATTCCCGAGAGGGGATCGGAAGAACCTTTGAGTTCTTCGGGCCGAGGAGGAAGTAGGTCCTGGTGGGAGCGATTGTTCTCCGAGGAGTGAGAAGGGTTGCGTCAAATTTTCATTTTTATAGTGCATGTCATGATTCAAAACTCTCATGCAAGAACCGATACTCATCATCCTTCCAAATACGCCATGTTTCCATTGCTCTACACTAATTTGGATAGCTCCATTGGTAGATTCCACACATTTCCAAATTTTGGAAATTACCATGAATTGTCATTTCCTCTCAACAGTGAAAGCGTTCCTCCTTGGGACATAAGAGGTCAATTAAATTTTTTATTACCTTCCTATTCTCATTTTCATCCAATCAAATTTTAATTTAGATTGAAAGCAACATTTTTTTCAATTTTTTTTCAATTCCACGTGGTGCGCTTGAATGCTTCGGCTCACCCTGAAGTAGTGTGTATTGTGTTAAATTCACAGTAAGCACCACCACTGGTTCGTCTCATATATATGTACACGCTGGTGTCATTCAAGCAAGAGAACCATGATAAATTATAAAAACAAAGCATTATGTTGTTGGGAATTCCCCACAATCGATGCATAATTGGCTTCGACCCGCACCAATACATTTCAATTAATTAACCACATTGTTAACTTAATGATTTATAAAATTTAATGTAGTGGTGCAACCATTTTAACTAAACACATCATTACTATTTATAGAACCGCACCAAGACATCTATTTTCCGACTTGGCATAGTAGGGTGTCTCATTAGATGCCTTGTTCTCTGTGTTGTATCTTTTACAATGCACCACTGAAAAAAAATGTTGATTCTCCAATATCATGGTGGCACCAGTACGTTAATAGTAACATATCACACCGCTTCAACTGCAATAATGAAATTTAACCTAGTGTTTCCTATTAGTCCAACAAACGCATTGGTGTTGTAAAGACAATGACAATGGGGAAATTTTTTAATAATCAATCAGAGTAGTGAAAATTATTAGACACACCACTACAATCCATTGTGGTGTGAAAATAAGTGTGGTTTACCTATGCATATTCGCTAAATGTATGCACCATGCCATGTTTTGAAAAATAAACATCATTTTTCATATTTTGTAAGGCCATGTTCATGGTGTGTAAGTAATGCAACGCTTTGTTAGACATCATGTCGGTGCTCTGGTAAACCCAACACACTGGTGCTTTCAGTTTAATAAAGGGAACCAATGATTTCATGTGCCATAAATTTTAGCATTGAAATGCGTATTTTTTAATGAAATGAATCGGTGCAGTTAAAATAACTTAACCGACACGATTACAAGTAATGATCTGTTGCAAAGCATCCTATGGGATGCACCACTCAAATACTTAATGGTGCAACAAGAAATGTGGCACCAATGTGTATTATTAAAAACACTACATGGTGGTGCTTTTTTCTAATAGAGCACACCGCTGATGGGGCATATGTTCTTTCTTCGACGCACCAATTACTTTTTAATATTATTTTACAATATATATATGTGTGTGTGTGTGTGTGTGTGTGTGTGTGTGTGTGTGTATTTATTTAAATACATGTCAATTACATATGTATTTGCTTTATAATTTCAATTTGTTTTATCTATATATATGTGCCTAACAATATTTGTATGTAAATGATATAAGAAAACGACGAGAGGAAGAGAAGTAACAACAACAACAAAAACAACAGGCCGAGACACACACACTTGTGTGTGAGTGGGAGGCTAGGGGGAGGTAGAGGGAGGTGTTTCATCGCCCTATTTCACACCCAACACATGACCTTTAGATGGATGTTGGCCTCCTGAAGTTTTATCAAGAGGGTACATCCCTTAGGGGTAAATATTTTTTGTTACAAGAGTTGATCCATTGTTGGGATCATGGGAAACATGGGTTTAGGGTTAGTCCTAATCTATGGTATCATCCCACAAATGAGGATGTGTATTTCATAATTGGGTTCTCTAGGAGGGGGAGATTTTTCCCATTTCCCTGTGCTACCACCCGGTGTTGTAGGAGAGACCGAGTTGTCATATGTGAAGAGATATGTTTGTCCACATGTTCATGCCACTTAGGAGTTCCAGGTTCGTGGTGGTCAGTTTCGGATAAGTTCATTTTATAAAGAGGACATTAGGTCCCTATGCCTTATTCTCTCAACATTTTAATTGTATATATTTGATGGGAAACACATTAGTTTCTCTATGTTGTATTATCTAGATAGTTTATTGTTGAGGCCTAATTGATTTGGTGGTCAAACATTTTTTGAGACAATTGTGGCGTGCATTAGATCATTCTTGTGTTTTTTACATGGGATGAGATTCTTCCCATTCACGTCATAGTTATTTACACTATTTTTTGAGAGGTTTCATGCCACTCGACCAATATCACCCAGTTTTCCTGCAAGGCCTATGTTTTATGTGTGTATGTCCATGTGGGGGTAATTGATACCCAAGCAGGGCCAATATGAGTTTCCCATTTCTCTAGTCGGTAGGGAAATATGTGATTTGTTGGCTAGTGAGGAAAATCACATCCTCAATATTGTAGAGCATCCGTACACAGAGATGGATTGGAGAGGATTTCCAAACATTTGATTTACAACAGACGAGCCAACAAATGAGAGAGGCAATATTATTGTTATGTTTTGATAAATCTAGTTGCATATTTTTATGTCTTGTTAATGCACATGTAATTTATTGTCACATATGTTGAGGATGATCCTTTTCAGATATTGGCACATATGTTGGGGATGATCCTTTCCAACATGAGGATAAGGTGATGGAGGAGGTAAATGACTAACTCCAATACATAGACCCCACATTATACACAGGTCAGGTTGGAGAGTCTGGCTAGAGGTGGTAGATCCATTATATCGTGTCATGACTAGCCACGAAGTGGTACCCACACCCGTTACAGTCAAATTACTGGTACAATATATCTCTATGATATGGAGGAATTGTCATCGTGACATGAAATTGTTGATGTTTCATATTGTTGGAGCCATCAACCTCATCAATATGTTGAGGGGTGGTGCTCATGATCCCACTACATCTATATCATCAACAAAGCCATCCACATCCTCTAATCCACCACATTCTCTTCCTCCTCCTCATGATTCCCCTCCACATGTGTTTGAACCTACATCCATGTATGATCCTCCTCCTCCTCCTCCACATGTGTCTGAACCTGCATCCACATATGATTCTCTTCCTCCTACTTCTCCCTCACATGCATCACCATATTCTACTGATCCTTCTCCTTCTTCTCCAGTTGTGTCATCATCCATTGATCTTTGTCTTTCTCCTAGTACACATGGTTTCATGATCCATTGATCCCTCTCCTCATCTTACTCCACATGTGTCATAATATTTTGATCTTTTGGACACTATGTTCACTTTAGGTACTGTTGCACATCTTCATGATATTGATAGAGATACATTTGGTAGTGCACTTTTATTGGCATTTGTTTCTGAGATAGTTGTTCTTGATAGAGGCTCTACCTCTAGTAGCAGACACATTGATAAACCTGGCTCTAGTGGTGGACCTATCTAGTAGTGGTATTGATTGACATGTATATTAATTGTTTTATATTTGAATTGAGATCTATATCTGAAATGTTTATTGCAGATTATTTTGAGATGTATGTTTGACATGTATATTCATATGTATATCGCTAATGTTTATTTTGTTTTTCATATAATGTTGTGGTTGTGGTTGTTGTTGTGGTTTGATTTGTAAAATGTAGTATGAGTATGCTAATACAAAACATTGTTAATGTTTTCTCAGTTTTTAAGTGAAATTTGATATGTATCACTCATTTAAATTAGCAGTTACCATATAATGTTTAAATTTTCTTTTATGAAAGCATTTAATTTGGATTATTATTGAAAAAAGTTATAACCATAAATGCCATATAATGTTTAACTATTCTTCAAGGTGAATTTTTTGTTGTCTAACAATATACAATATGTTGATTAAATGTGTTTAGAAACAAAAATACTTAAATATGATGAGTGAAATGATTGTGATTTAAATATTTGTGTCTTTTTTTATATATTATAAAAATAAAATCATAACATAATTAAGGTTGCTAGAATATGGTATGTTAGGATTGGTAGGGTAAAGAAGCTATCCATTTTCATCAAACATTTTCTTGCGGTATCTTTCTCCTTATAAGAGCTTACAAAATTTTGGGACTATGAAAATATCTTCAGCATCTGACCTCGATCCTGAATCTTGATCCTGCAAAATTGAATGAACAATTATTCAACTGCACTTGCATACACAACATAAATTCAATGATATAAATGAATTATCAATAAAACATGGACGTACAATATTCGACATGAGAGAACTTGAAGGACTTCCAAAGACACAAAATGATGTGGAATATGAAGAATTGGCCATTTCATATTATAATTCTTTTTTTCCTGCATTTGAGAAAAAACCGTCATCTCGGGTAGCATAGAGAAATCTAACTTAAAAAATAACTTCAAATAACTTTTATAACTTGATGTTTCACTTCATCACATAAATACACATTGGTGCAAATGGATAAACCAAATTCACTAGTCTGTTTAATTAAGAAAAGCACAGAGACTGGCATCCGTTATTGCCTCCTCACAACAAAACCTCTGAAAAATTTAAATGCATATGTTTCCATTTTCATTATGAAAATTTAACTGTCTTACGGTCTATTATTACTTACACATCACACTAGTGCATTTGGAACTGTATAGCGCACCAACTGAAGCAAGTTAGAAAAATAGTGTGCACTTACTATCAATACTTTGAAATTTATTACGAAAATAAATCAATGCATTATATGTACATACCACATTGGTTTGATACTCATTGTATAATGCACCAAAAATGTAACTTTTGGAAGAAAGAAAAGTGTGTGCGTTTATTATCAATGCGTTGAAATATACAATGAAAAAAAGAGCGGGAATTTGAGTTTTTGTGTTTATAAAGGAAAACCCTATTCATTCTTTTATTTTTTTGTCAAAATTAGAAAGACAATTTGTGCAACAGATATATATCAGCAATGACTTCAGAGTGGGTGGATTTTTTTTAAGAGCCAAATTCAAGGGGGGTTACTATAGATCACATAGAAATTGAAAAATGAGAAATTTCAGGTTTATGATTTCATTCTATTAATTATCTTAATGATTCTTCTATTTGATTCAAACAATTTTCATTGCATTCCCAAACCAAAAAAAAAGGGTTTCATAGTTATTAGTTGATCCAGATTATTTTCGGCACAAAATGAGAGCAGAGATATAATAAAGAAATGCACAGAGATATCACGTATATCCAATAATATAACATAAATATATCAGAGATGCAACCATAAATACAGAGATACAATAATACATGATTTCTATTAATGAAAGAAATGTACAGAAACTGTAAAAATACAGAGTGAAAGACTCGCTAGAATGGTGGCATCGTATCTCTAAGAAGAGATGTGACGGCTACTTGCATTCACAAGAAGATGATTACAATGAGGCTCTGAAGGCCTTTTTAAAATAAACCAAAATGAAAAAAACCTTATACATCAAAAAAACCTAACCCTAATTGATGAAGCACCAAAAGTCATGTGGGCCCTGTTTGGGTAAGTGAGTACATCAACTTCTCGGGTTCGTAACGTTTGCATACGATCTCCATTTTAGGCATGTGATAGTTTGTTGGAAAGGTATCATCGAGGAGATTAATTTTGGGGGCTCAATCATGCTTTCAAATATCATTGAGAACCTCGATATTTAAAAACCTTCATTTGGGCCCTCAAAATGGCCCCGAAAGCTAAAAACTGCTAAAAATAATAAATTGCCAAAATTGCCAGAAAACTGTTTTGAGCCAATTGGAAAAGGTGGGATTCCACCAATATCCACCTAGATCATTAGTATCAGAAGCCCTAATTTCCTCACTATTTATTTACTTTTCTTTCTATATTTCACAAAAATATTGTTTTTTAAGAATCGTTTTTATAGGGTTTGTTTATTTTCATATGGGTGTTTCCTATTTGTTGCAATGAAACCACTCATTGCGTTAGATCCCAAACTGTCCTACCACTATTGATTTTTTTTAAAAACACCTTCACAGTGACCGGTGCGCTGTGTACATAGTAAGAGAATCAATGCATATTTGTATGTAAACAACACCACTTAATTTAAATTAGAAATAATATTAAAAAATTCTTTTCATGGTCAGTGGTGTGCATTTTACCTAGATAAGCATCGGATCACATTGTTTACAAAGCGCATCATTGAATTTAAAATGGAGAACTTATTTTTTTTGTATGGGAATTTCCATGTCTTAAATTTGTTTACGAGCCAACGATGCATAATAAAAAATACTTAGGAAGTCATTTTTTTCTTAATTCATAAAGCACCGACTAAATACAACAATTTGTATAACATTTTCAATTTCACAATGACATTGTTATACTATATCGGTGCATATATGTATGGTTGATGAACCAATGCGTATAAATATGGTTGAAGCCCTGGTGTGTATTAAGTTACTATATGCACCCGGATCTTAGTTATATATATATATATATTTGATGATTCCTAGGGACAAACAAGGGGAAAACCAAGACACGTCGGTAGGGATGTCCAAAAAAGTGTAGAATAGGATGGTAAAATAAATGAACATAATTGCATCATAAGAAGAGACATCTCAACAAGAATGTGCATCAAATGTATGTAATCATTTATTTATTCTTTTATGTACATCGAATTTCATTATTGCATGAAATACTAATTTTCAATTGTTTTGTTGTAGAAACGAAAAAGAAAAACCATTCAACACATATGACATGACAGCGAGGAATAAAAGGGTTGATTGAAAACTTTGTGAGTATTTACGTTTTCATCATTTCTTAAGATTTCATGTTTGTTATGATCTTTATATTTAAATAATTAATTTACACTTGTCCATGGATGTCTTTTGGTAGGTGCTAACATACAAAGAAGAGCTAACACATGAATTGATAAGCATAGGGTTAAGTATAGGTTATGAGTATATGTTGAAGAACAAAAGTTTAATTGAACAATTTGTAGATAGCTATGTTGTTTAACTTCTCTTATTTTATAATTAATGAAAAAACATGAGAACTTTATATTGATTATATTGACCGTGCTTAATCATGTCGTATTAAACATGTAGGAAACACACTATGTAATGTAATCAACAAAGGAGATTTTGAGAGAATTCATTAAGCATGGCTTTGAAACACTGTGTATTGTTTATGAAAGAATTGGTGCTAAGGTATGTTTTTTTATTTACGCAATCATGCATATTATACTATTTTTATATATGTAGATATACTTATTACGATTTATTTCGATGTTTGAAGAGGAAGATGAAGGGATGGAACATAAAAAACAAGCCTATGAAGAAAACATTATGTTAAAAAACCAAAGTACAATACCACCTACAAATGATGAATAAATGATGCATGCACGAAACTTGAGTGATGAAAATAGTTCAACCGATGAATGGAAATAAATATAATTGAATGTTACTACAAGTTTTATATTTTGGAATATTTTTCTATGAAAATTAGGGATTTTGCTTAATGTACTCGACATATTGTCCCAATTGCATGAGGATGTGTTACTAATTATTAAAACAAGAAAAATTAAAGTGTGATGCAATCTTCCTAAGTATTTTCCTAAAAATACTTGGCAATTTTAGAAAGATAACCAATTACACATGAATGACTTCTTCTTGACTCTAAGCTCTTACCTTGAATCTAATTCAGACTCTCAAATTTAACTCTTGACTTTTGACCCAATATATCAAAAACTAACTTCAACTTTAACTTTGACACTCTCCTTACAAGTTTACAAATTAATACCATACCCCTTACATTATCATTTTACTAATGACCAAGAGCTTATGTATATTATGGCTTCATGTTAAAAAAATTTCAAGCTAGACAAGAATAAAGTTTGACAACTTAATATATTTTCTCATGACTCACTTTTATAAACACCATGGACCCTTATTCAAGCTAAGACACTCATCACCCTCACACTATAATATTTTGACCTTTACTTAAAATCATGAAATCCATGAATTCGATACCCCTCTTTTTTTTAAATGCCTACTTTAAAGAAAATATTTTGTCCTAGTGGACCATGTCTACTTTTATATTTTTTTCTTCACCTTTCCATACAAACATTTAATTTTGGTTCTTTTCTACATGTGAAATCAAATTAAAAAATATCAAACCAGCAAAAATATTAAACCAGACACTTCAGCTCTATGCAAGCTTTTTATTTCCTACCCAAATGCAATTCTTCCTTATTGGTGGTTGTTGTTTCCAAACTCTGATGAAGTTCCTTCAGTTTGATGGGAAAACCCAATCAAATATGCAATTGATCACATATTTAGAACTTAATTTGATCAGCGAGAAAAGTGAAACTCCTTTTCATTTATTCATGGAGCTCACTCCACATCTTAATGTCCATTCTCCTCGAAATTTCTCGAAGGATTATTTATGCATTTCACTCTTATTATAGAGGGCATCGTTGCATTCTTCAACAAAATGTAAATGAAAATTTTCAGTGACCAAGCCATACAATTTTATGCAGAGTCACCAAACCGTAAAATGTAAACGACAAATTTCAATGACCAGGCCATACAATTTCAGTGACCAGACCATACAAAGAGAATGAGAGGAGTCCCTTCCTTGCAATTTTTACATGGCACATTGTCAAACAACATTGCCCACACATCTACGCACCAGAAGCTTCCACGTACAAATACATTCATGACCTAGGCACTTAGTGGCGACTCAAGCAATATCATCATATATACTTTACTATCACTAGATTTTAATCACCACAAAAAAATAATAGCAGATGTTTTTCATATTTTTCCCAGCAATGATGATCTCTGCAATTCATAAGCAGTTCGGTGTGTGAAAATAGAATTTACAAAACTTCCCTTTTTAATTTTATATCATAGACTTTGAAGACAATAATCCACCAATATTGCTCTGATTTTGAAACCAATGCTATGATACCAAATGTTGATATTATGAGAAACATACAACAATAATTTACACATAGAAATCTCACATAAGAAGAACAATATGCATCAAAGCTACATTGTACTAATGTACAAATAATAATACATCACTCTCTTACTTCTAGAAATATGTGAGGCCTAAAAATATAGCATCGAGGTGATCATAAAAAAATGTCCATTATAGCATAACATTCTCCACATTATCTCCATGAATATCTCCATAAATCTCTATGTGATCTCCATCCCTAACTCCATTCATTGTCTTCATATTTGATCATACGTAGACTTCTAGAATAAATCTACTTTCATGAATAATAATTTATTCAAATCATAAGTATTTTAAAAAGAAGATATCGTTGGTGATTCGTTGCACCTGACCTTCTTGCATTTTTCCATTTGATCAGTCGGGGTTCTTCATGTAGATATAGCGGGTTCAAGTTCGGATCTATCCGGTTGTTAAGCTGGCTCATTGGCGTGAAATGCAGAAATGGTGAAATGAGGAAAGAGAGAAACAATTCATACTAAATGCAATGAATTATTCCTTCGGAAGGTCCTACAAACCATCCATGCTCTCATGTGGTGGTGTGAGGACATGTTTGTGGAAGTTAAGGAAGAGAAGCAAGATTTAGGTACAAAGACTCTTATTTCCCTCTCCCAACTATGGTCATGGATTGGATATCCATATATTATGCTCAAGACCTCATAATGACAATCCATATTTAACTTGGATGTCAAGGATCCCTAGAGAGGGCTCATGTCATAGTTACAAGGTGTTTTTCATGATGATTGATCTCAAACCTAGTTAAATAGGGATTAAGGCCATTATGTCCCCCCTAAATTATTTGTAAAATATTGTGGATATTCCACTGGAATAATTCGTCACAACAGATCTAATAAATAAAACTAAAATCTACTTATGAATGTTAAATTCCTTTAGATTTTTGTAATATTTAATTATTGCTTTTCTATTTATGCATGAAATAGATAAACTATGGAAAATAGAAAAACGTAAAATAAAATCACACACCATCCACAAAATGACACAAATATTTTCTCTCAGAAACCCTAATGGGAGAAAACCCAACTAGAAGGTGAGGTTTCTCTGCTCTCTTTTCTCTGGTATGGAAATAATGCAATTCCAAAGGAGAAGGCACTCTTTATGGAGTTACTTGAGACTTGTGGCCTATTAGGTTGTTGTAGAATATTAACCCCCTATGTTATTCTCTCTAATTTTCCACTCCTAGTTGTTTTTCTCAACTATGGAACAAAATACAATAGTATAGAATGAAATCCATTCGCCTCCTAGTGGCTCGGTATTTAACATAGCCTGATAGTCATATGGGGGTAGTTTTTTTACTTCCTCAACCATAAATTGTGATAGGTTTTGAAACTTCTAGAATCGTCTTTAAATTATGTATGTGTCTAGCACCATATGCATAAGTAATGGGGGCTTACGTGTCATCCTCTCGTACCAGGGTGGTCAACACGGTAGGTCAACTTTCGGGAGGCATAACTTTTGCATACGAGATCTGATTGATGCATGGTCTATGTTAGGACCATACAATGTACCTTTTTGCCCACACTTTTTGCCACCATTACACTCTTGTTTCACTCACATTTAAACTCATATTATCACTTTACCCTATATTTCCAAAGGTATACAATGTCTCTTCTCTTTACTATATGTTTAATCTATTTTGCATATAATTTTACATTACTCTTTTACTTAACCTTTGATCAGAAATGTATAAGTGTTGAAACAGTTCAAACTGCAGATTAGCATTGAGGCTTGCTGCTGAAATAGTTAAAGCACGCAAATCATGTGGCTGAAACAACAACTCATACAGAAGAAGCTATTACACAGTCCGTAGTTAACGATGTTGAAACATAGAAGAAGTTGTTACACAGTCTGTGGTCAACGATGCTGAAACATAGAAGAACCTGTTACACAGCCCGTGGTCAACGATGTTGAAACACAGAAGAAGTTGTTACACAGTCCGTGGTCAACGATGCTGAAACACAAAAGAAGTTGTTACACAGTCCATGGTCAACGATGCTGAAACACAGTAGAAGTTGTTACACAGTCCATGCTCAACGATGTTGAAACAGTCAGAACGCAAATCCCGTGGATGAAACAGCCCACGATTTGTGATGCTGAAACAACATACAACAGCAGTAACAAGAGACAAATAAAGAAGTTGTTACTCCAGCCGCAACAACAACACCTCACTCAGCACTTGTAATAGCATTCTGTTGCGGGAGACTAGGATATCCTATTCCAGTCTAGAAAGTCGATATGACTAAGAATAGGACTCAGATGTACACCTGTAATTAGTTGGTTAAATTGTATCGAAGGGATCCTCCTCTTTAAATAAGAGGAAATCACCATTCGAGAGGATCTTCGGTTTTTGTACTAAGAAGGGTTTACAAAGAAGGATGTACTTCATTTAAGATTGTAATATGATACATTGACAGATGAATAAAAGACTGTTCTGATCATTTCTATCTAGCCTTTTCGTTTCAGGGGAATCTTGTGAGAAGGGAGGGCCCACCTTCTTCACAAGATTCACCCGTTAGTTTTGTAGTGTGTTAGTGTGATCTCTGTTTATGCCTTGATTAAATTATGTTTTGCTGAAACACTACTTTATTGAATTTTGTTTTGTTGAGACACTACTTTACTGAACTTTGTCTAGCTGAAAACTCTGCTTTACTGAATGTTACATTGTTTTCATGTGATTCATGCTTGGGTAATTGTTAATCATTTTAGTTAGCAATCCTGTTTGATGAACTTATGAAATCTTGGTAATCAGAAACAGGTGCTGAAGTTTCCTGCTTAGGAAATAGGGTCATGTTCTTTGTTAGAGATAGTTAGCCTTCAGTGCATTAATGAGTTTATGAAAGTGTGCTAATCAGAAACAGGTGTTGAAGTTTCCTGCTTAGGAAATAGGGTCATGTTCTCTGTTAGAGATAGTTAACCTTCAGTGCATTAATGAGTTCATGAAAGTGTGTTAATCAGAAACAAGTGTTAAAGTTTCCTTCTTGGGAAATAGGGTCATGTTCTCTGTTAAGAGATAGATAGCCTTCAGTGTGTATGTCAATTATTTTAGTTAAGCAATGAGTCCATGAAGTGTGATGATCGGAAACAGGTGCTAAAGATTCCTGCTTTGGGAATAGGGTCTTGTTCTCTGGTTACAGAATAGTTGGTCTTTCCTGTTACAGTATCTTGTTGTTATTTTAATGTAATCCAGGATTCTTCAATTAATCATTTCTTTAAACTTTGAGCTCTGCAATAGGTAGATTACTTTCCTGTAATTAAAGTTAGAACCTCAGTTTGTTCAAGGAAAGTGTGATTAATATAGTTTTTACTACAACTCTAGGTTTCTTTTGAGATTGAGCATATATAGTGCGTGGTTACCTTTGAAATAAACAGACTTCCCTGAGTTGACAATTTATGTAGCACTTGATTGTTTAGATTAAATAATAAATTATAGTGACCAACATTTTGGCGCCATTGTCGGGGAAGGTAATTATAGATTTCAAAAGCACTTATGATTTCTCAGATAAAAAGATTGCATGAGAGGATGCAGAGACCCCAAAGACACTGACCCTATAGGTGGCAGGGGAAGAGGAAGAGGGGGAAGAAAGACTTATATTGAAGAGATTATATCAAAGTCTGAATCTATTGCTCAACGACCAAACTCTCGGAAACCAAAATCCCAACCTTCATTTCAAGCAAACTTTGAAATGGGGAAAGAAGTTTGGAGTCCTGAGACAGTCCAGAAACTAGCAAGAAACATTGAGGATAGAGCAAGCGCAGCAGGGGAGCAGACAGAAGAAAACATGGATGAGTATAATGAAGAATTGCATCATGAAGAACAGGCAGGTCCTAAAGGAGAGGTAAATGATGAAAACTCTTTCTCCACATTAGGATTTCCTATTGGTGATCTTCCTAGAGGGGTATCCCCCATGAAGAACATTCCACTCTCAGCACTACCTAATTTTCATGGTTTGTCTTCAGAAGATCCTGATGAATTCCTTTTTGAGTTTGATATATTATG
>JZKD02S1674551.1:352352-365881 GCA_000966675.3 Picea glauca
GAAAATGGAGAGTATGTGTGGATTATAGAGCCTTAAATAAAGCTACTCAAAAAGATCACTTTCCATTACCATTCATTGATCAGGTGTTAGACAGTTTGTCAGGGAAGAAATTTTTATCATTTTTAGATGGCTTCAGTGGGTATAACCAGATCAAAATTGTACCCCAAGATCAAGATACAACCACTTTTACTAGCCCTTGGGGAACCTTTACTTATAGAGTTCTCCCATTTGGACTATGTAATGCACCAGCAACCTTCCAAAGAGCAGTTATAGGAATATTTTCTGATATGCTTAATGACTCTATGGAAATTTTTATGGATGAATTTACTCCTTATGGTGTTTCTTTTCAGGAAGCACTACAAAACCTTGAGAAAGTGCTTAAACGATGCATACAAGCCCAACTCTCCTTAAGTACAGAAAAATGTCATATGATGACGAGTGAGGAATAGTGCTTGGAAATTTTATCTCATCTCAAGGAATTCAGGTAGACCCATCCAAGATACAAGTCATTAAGGATCTTCCCACTCCCAAAACCCAAACAGAGGTAAGAAGTTTTCTAGGACATGCTGGATACTACAGAAGATTTATGAATTTTTTTTCCAAAATAGCTTCTCCCCTGTTTGTGTTATTGATGAAAAATGATGAATTCAAATGGAGTAATTCTTGCCAGGAAGAATTTAATACACTTAAACATCAGTTATCTACAACCCCTATTCTCAGAGGACCTGATTGGACACTTCCCTTTCGTATATCCTCAAATTCTTCAGATACTGCAATAGGAGCTGTCTTGGGACAACAAGAAAATCATCTCCCTTATGCTATTTATTTCATCAGCAAGAATATGACTCCTGCTGAACTCAATTATACAGTCACTAAAAAGGAATTCTTAGCAATTATCTATGCTATTAAAAAATTTAGACATTACATCACTGGCTATTCTACTCTTGTCCATACTGATCACTCAACTATCAAATACCTAATGAACAAACCTATCACAAACGCTTGAGTCACCAGATGGTTATTATTATTGCAAGAATTTGATATTACAATTGTAGATAGACCAGGTAAAGAAAATGTAGCTACTGATTTTCTTTCTCAGTTGAAACCTAATGATGATACCCCAATAGATGATTCCTTTCTTGATGAATATCTATTTGTAGTTTCTGCTCACTCACCTTGGTATGCAGACATTGCTAACTACTTGGTTGCAGGGAAGTTTCCACCACACCTATCCCACCGAGAGAAAAGAAGAATAATTCAAGAAAGTGATCGGTATAGCTGGATAAGTGGGTGTCTTTTCCATACAGGACCTGATCAAGAAATCTGAAGGTGCATTAGAGAAGATGAGGTTTATGATCTACTAAAAGCTTGTCATAATGGCCCTTGTGGAGGTCATTTTGCTGATAAGAGAACAACACATAAATTTTTTAGAATGGGGTACTATTGGCCCTCACTTTTCAAAGATGCAAAGAAATATGTCCGGGCCTGTGATAGCTGCCAAAGATTGGGCCAACCTAATCATAGATATGAAATTCCATTAAACCCCCAGATAGTACTTGAACCATTTGAAAAATGGGCCTTAGACTTTGTAGGACCCATTAACCCCCCATCCAATCAAAAAGTTTACATAGTAGTCTACGCAGACTATATGACTAAATGGGTGGAAGCTAAAGCACTCCACAGAGCGACTGAAGAAGAAGTTATAGATTTCTTATTTGAAGACATCTTCATCAGATTTGGAGTGCCAAAAGAATTAGTTACAGATGGAGGACCCCCTTTCACTTCTCATGGTTTTAAATCCACCCTTCAAAAATATCATATTCAGCATAGAATGACTACAACATACCAGCCCCAAGCCAATGGACAGGTGGAAAGCACAAAAAAAATAATAGAAGCCATTCTCACAAAAACAGTGAAGGAAAATAGAAAGGATTGGTCCTACAGGCTCCCTGAAGCATTATGGGCCTATAGAACTACCTAGAGAAATACTACAGGATTCTCTCCCTATGAATTAGTTTATAGAAAGAGTGTTCTCTTTCTTGTGGAATTTGAAATCAAAACCTTAAGGACTGCTTTAACTGTCAAACTTGATTTGGCCGATGCACAGACAACCAAGTTGCAGCAACTTAATGAATTGGATGAGAAAAGACTAGATGCCATTCATCAGACAACTATGATTCAACAAAAAAGATCAAAATGGCACGACAAAACTATCAAGAATAAGCAGTTCCAAAAAGGTAATTGGGCCCTACTGTATGACTCTCGATTCAAAGAATTTCAAGGGAAACTGCGTACAATATGGCTTGGACCCTACGAAGTAGACACTATTTTCCCCAATGGAACATTAAGGCTCCTCATGATCGATGACTCTAAAACACCGTTACTTGTAAATGGTCATCGGCTCCATCTGTACCAACGCCCTATTTCCAAAGAAGATTTTAAGGCCACATGTGTGGCAGACTCTCATTACCTCTTTTTAGAGGGGGCTCCTACCCCTCATTGCAATTAATTCTTTTTAAGTCAATTTCTTTAGTATTAGATTACATTTCATTTACTAATAATCCCTGTCAAGAATACCATGTTACAATCAATTTTTGCAGATTCCCGACCAAAGAACAGACCACTAGGAAAGGACGATCCTACTTCAAGAAGAGGCAAGCTTTCCCATTGCTGAAACACCACTGTCAGCAACTCTTTGCTCTTTCTTCATTACTAAAACACCACCGTTCAATGACTTTTTGATTTTCCCCATTGCCGAAACACCATTGTCAGCAACCCCACACCATTTTCCCCTATCACTGTTCATCAACTTTTCACCACTCTCCTCATTGCTGAAACACCACTGTTCAACGACTTTTTGATTTTCCCCATTGCTGAAACACTAGAAACCCCAAACCATTTTCCCCTATCACTGTTCAACAACCTGTCACCACTTTCCCCATTGTTGAAACACCACTGTCAGCAACCTTTCATCATTTTCCCATTGCCATCGTTCAACAATTCTTCACATTTCCCCATTGACGAAACAACACCGTCCATCAATTGTTTCTCCCTTTCTTTTCTGTTGCTGAAACACCATTATCAACAACTTTTTGCCTTCTCCACATTGCCAAAAGACTACAGTCCGACAATTCTTCACATTTCCCCATCGATGAAACAACACCGTCCAACAATTGTTTCACCCTTTCTTTTCTTTCCTGTTGCTGAAACACCAACTTTTCAACATTATCTGTCAATAATCTTTTGCGCTCTCATACTACATTTTTCCCTTCCATTCAACAAATCCTTGATACAATTCATCTGACAAATCAAAATTCTCCACCACGACCACTGCAGAACTATCATAGACAAGCATTATATTTTGCTTGCAGCACGAATCAGAAGGTAAAGGTGAGGTATGTAAATTTTGTGTATTACAATTAATCTATAGTTAATGAGAAGATTCCAAATCATTATGACCACTCGAGTGAAATCCTTATTAGCCGCACTTGAAGGGGGGGAGGACATATCAAACTTGTATACCATCATTTCACACGAATTCACCACCGCCATTCCTATTTTACCATCCTTTCGTTCATCTCACCACCATTCGCATGCCTTCACTCGAAAAACTTACTCTGCACAGAAGTTGTTACTCAACTCTTTGACAGTGTATTTTACTGAGCTGGTAGCTATGGGAGGCTCTATTATACGGTACGAACCCGCCACGACAGCCCTTTTAGAAAACTATCCAGTAGCCTATCAATTTTTTCTACAGGCAGGATGGCTCGGTTATTTTCAGAGACTCCAGTAGTATGATCAACAACAGGTTCTCCAGTTTGCTCAAAATCTCCAGGAAGACCATTCCATTGTTCAAGGGGTTCGGATTTCAGTTATAGAAGAAGATATAGCACAGGTTTCAGGTCTCCCTACCAATGGCATTCACATGTTCAGCCACAAACATATCATCCTGAATTCCCAGCAGGATTTCCTCTTGCCAGGGGAACAAATTGAACCTAAAGGTCGGGGTGTCCGACTCATCTCGTTGCTGCCTCCATGGCCAGAAGTTGCAAAATTTGTCAAACACTACCTTACCTGCGAAGGCCGGTACCAGGTAGTCTACCAGCACGATTTTGTCCTGTTGTCTCATTTACAGCATAATAGATTGGTGAACATTCCTTATTATTTTCTCGGTTGTCTTAAAAATATGTTGCACTACTGTAAAAAGGCTAAATATCCTACCCTTTCACTCACCCATAACCGTCTCATTCAACTTCTTATCCAAAAGGATTTTTCCCAACAAAACCTTCCACTAAACAACCCACCTATAGATCCCCAAGAAGCCGCTGAAATTCCTGAAAATCTTTAGGAACAACAACCAAAAAACCCTCCAAACTCTCCAGAAATACCTAACAGTCCGCCTATAGAACCAATCAATCCAATTAACCCCCCTACCATACCAAGCCTGCCCCACACTTTACCAAAATCATCCACTCCTTCCCTTCATATTCTTAGCGATGATTCTGAGTCAAACAATTCTCCCTGCCCCATCATTGAGAAAAAACCCCCACGAAAACGAAAGCAAATTCCTTTCTTTTCGCCATTTTTACAAAGAAAACGAGCAAGGGCCTCAACAAGGGAAGCCACTACTGCCACTGCCCTAGACCCCCAACCTATCCAACTAATACCCCATACACCTCCAACCTCCCAAATGCTATAATCTTTGCCTATTCCACCCACGGGCACTGAAACAAAAGAGCCTTATGCCCAGGGTGTTGCGACATCATCTGTTTCAAATCAAGTAGTTGAAACACAAGAATGAGTTACCCATTCAGTAGTAGAAACACAAGAACCAGCTACTCATTCAGTGGTTGAAACACAAGATCCAGCCATAGCTGCCACACAAGAACTAGCTACAGCTGAAACACAAGAACCAGCTGTTGATATTGATACTGAGATACAGGAATCAGAGGTCCAGGGTGCTGCAACATTACTTTCCTTACATCAAGAAGCTGAAACACAAGAAGCATCTATCGATCCTGTAGCTGCTCCACAAGAACCAGCTAGTGTGGTTGTGACATCTACACAAGAACCAGTCACTCCTCAACCAGAACCAACAATGGCCTCTGTCTTAGAAGAAAATGAGTTCCTAAAATATGAACTGGAAGCCTACAAGTAAGAGCTAGCCACAACAAAGGAAGCCTATGAGAAGGAACTTAATTTGTACACCCTAGCTCGCACAACAACCATGTCAGAAGGAACTACAACAAAGAATCCATGTAGAGAATATATGTGTTGTCAATGTGGGGACATCTACTATCAAGCAGGCTACAAAGTAATTCAAATCCCAATGCCAGGAGCTTCCCCTGCTCCTTCAACTTTTGCAGTCAAAGAAGAAGAACCTTTTATTACACAAGAACCAGCTATAGCTGTCACACAAGAACCAGCTACAACTGAAACACAAGAACCAGCGGGACCTTCCAAAATTGAGACTGAACCCTAGCCTACAACAAATGTCAAATCTAAAACCCCTGCTTTTGTTAATAAAGTTGTACAAACAGTGACTATTGAGGAATCTGCCCCTCCCAGCTAGATCAATACCCACACCCTTGTGGAACAGGCCACTCAGACCCTACCTCATCCTACTACTTGCAACGCTGAAACAAAAACTCAGCCATGGGATGAGCAGGCAATAATAGAAAAATGGAAAAAAGAGTATGTTGTTACACAGGCCAAAAGCCTGCAGGAAAACAGACAAATATGGATAAATCATACCTACTCAAATTGAGAAGCTTTGGAGAAAACATGCCAAGAAGCTCGTGCCCTTAAGAAACAAAACAAAGAGTTAAAAGTCAGATTTCTCCTGATATTTGACTTGGCACAAAAGTTATTGGCAGCAAGGAAACCATCCTGCAATTACTCATTGTTCCTCATGGAATGACTTACATGGTTTCATATCAAATCAATCACAGAAGGCAGACCCCATACAGTGCTACATCCAACAGATTTTGTCAAAACCTTTGCAGAAGCCTCTACTATGGATCAGCACCTCCTCTATGAGGCATGTTTTCATAATGAGGCCATCCCTGAGAACAGGCAGCTTAACCTTAATCCTCTTGTCGGTGACATCTAGATTCAGGTATTCACCTCCTTTCTCCACAATCAGATTATATGGCAGGATGACTTCTTGGCTGCCAAGCACAATGAGGATAATCGCCTTCTCTGGATAAGGCCAGAACCACAAAATGCAGCCACCTTTGTTGCAGAATATTATCAGTTTTTAAAGAAACTAGGGATGACTGAACACGTTCAGCAACTACAATCAACAGTGCTTCAGGATTTTCAACACTTCATCAGATCCATAGAGATTGCTACCCTACAGGAAAATAACTTGTTTTGGAAGCAATCTACTGAGAAAAGACAGGAACACAATCCTTTTAGACCTACTAATCTCGAGATAGCAATCTCCAGGGTACCTAACTACATCAAGTGTGTTCAGCAATGTGTTGAAAGCTTGATAGGGTACCGGTTTTATTTTCCTATCCTCTGGTTGCCAGCAAAGAGATATCAAATCCATTATAAGTTGCCTAAGAAGACAGAAACAACAGCTTGGCAAAGGTTACAATGCATCCAAGGGTTCAGAGCTCCAACAGACATCACCTCCCATAGCTATTGCTTAAGTAACATCCATGCTCAAAATCGGTATTCAGATTTTGATTTAGAGTGAATTTGCCTGAGGAAATGCAACATTTTAAGTTGGGGGGGATGTTAGGACCATACAATGTACCTTTTTGCCCACACTTTTTTCCACCATTACACTCTTGTTTCACTCACATTTAAACTCATATTATCACTTTACCCTATCTTTCCAAAGGTATACAACGTCTCTTCTCTTTATTATATGTTTAATCTGTTTTGCATATAATTTTACATTACTCTCGTACTTAACCTTTGATCAGAAATGTATAAGTGTTGAAACAGTTCGAACTGCAGATTAGCATTGAGGCCTGTTGCTGAAACAGTTAAAGCACGCAAATCCTGTGGTTGAAACAACAACTCATACAGAAGAATCTGTTACACAGACTGTGGTCAATGATGTTGAAACACAGAAGAAGTTGTTACACAGTCTGTGGTCAACGATGCTGAAACACAGAAGTACCTGTTACACAGTTCGTGGTCAACGATGTTGAAACACAGAAGAAGCTGTTACACAGTCTATGGTCAACGATGCTGAAACACAGAAGAAGTTGTTACACAGTTCGTGTTCAACAATGCTGAAACACGGACGAAGCTGTTACACAGTCTGTGGTCAACGATGTTGAAACACAGTAGAAGTTGTTACACAGTCTATGGTCAACGATGCTGAAACAGTCAGAACGCAAATCCCATGGCTGAAACAGCCCGCGATTTGCGATGCTGAAACAGCATACAACAGCAGTAACAAGAGACAAATAAAGAAGTTGTTACTCTAGCTGCAATAGAAACACCTCACTCAGCACTTGTAATAGCATTCTGTTGCGGGGGACTAGGATATCCTATTCCAGTTTAGAAAGTCGATTTGACTAAGAATAGGACTCAGATGTACACCTATAATTAGTTGATTAAATTGTATCGAAGGGATCCTCCTCTTTAAATAAGAGGAAATCACCATTCGAGAGGATCTTCGGTTTTTGTAATAAGAAGGGTTTACAGAGAAGGATGTATTTCATTTAAGATTGTAATATGATACATTGACAGTTGAATAAAAGACTGTTCTGAGCATTTCTCTCTAGCCTTTTCGTTTCAGGGGAATCTTGTGAGGGAGGGAGGGCCCACCGTCTTCACAAGATTCACCCGTTAGTTTTGTAGTGTGTTAGTGTGATCTCTGTTTATGCCTTGATTAAATTATGTTTTGCTGAAACACTACTTTATTGAATTATGTTTTGCTGAAACACTACTTTACTGAACTATGTCTTGCTGAAAACTATGCTTTACTGAATGTTACATTGTTTTCATGTGATTCATGCTTGGGTAACTATTAATCATTTTAGTTAGCAATTTTGTTTGATGAATTTATGAAAGCTTGGTAATCAGAAACAGGTGTTGAAGTTTCCTTCTTAGGAAATAGGGTCTTGTTCTCTGTTAGAGATAGTTAGCCTTCAGTGCATTAATGAGTTTATAAAAGTGTGCTAATCAGAAACAGGTGTTGAAGTTTCCTGCTTAGGAAATAGGGTCTTGTTCTCTGTTAGAGATAGTTAACCTTCAGTGCATTAATGAGTTCATGAAAGTGTGCTAATCAGAAATAGGTGCTAAAGTTTCCTGCTTGGGAAATAGGGTCATGTTCTGTGTTAAGAGATAGATAGCCTTCAGTGTGTATGTCAATTATTTCAGTTAAGCAATGAGTTCATGAAGTGTGATGATCGAAAACAGGTGCTGAAGATTCCTGCTTTGGGAATAGGGTCATGTTCTCTGGTTACAGAATAGTTGGTCTTTCCTGTTGCAGTATCTTGTTTTTATCTTAATGTAATCCAGGATTCTTCAATTGATCATTTCTTTAAACTTTGAGCTCTGTAATAGGTAGATTGATTTCCTATAATTCAAGTTAGAACCTCAGTTTGTTCAAGGCAAGTGTGATTAATATAGCTTTTACTACAACTCTAGGTTGCATTTGATATTGAGCATATATAGTGCGTGGTTACCTTTGAAATAAACAGACTTCCCTGGGTTGACAATTTATGTAGCACTTGATTGTTTAGATTAAATAAGCAATTATAGTGACCAACAGTCTACATCATTAGAAAGGCCTAAGAGTGTAGGACACAATAAAGGGGTTGTGCACAAGTTATATACAATATAACCCAAAAAAACATTATTTAATGCCTCAAAATAGATCTAGAAGGTTCTGGAACCCAATTTTCCAAACTAGAACCTACCACTAAAATGACCCTGCAAGATGATTCCCCCAATTTTTCCACTCTAAAAGCATCAAGATAGATGAAAAATAATATGATGATCCAATATGGATCATACCTCCCCATTTAGGGAGGATTTTGGTCCCCAAAATAGTTTTTGAATGAGGTGAGGAAATTTTTGCTCTACCTTCTCCTTGGAGTACCACTTTTCTTTGCCTTGAAGTTTTCCTTTCACCCTAATCTACCAAGGGTCATGTTTCCCATGTCTTATAGTTATGGACCTCTTCTGAAAAACAGTGTCCTCTACCAACTCTCCTTGAGCATCTGGTGCTAATTCCTCTATGGAAGGTAGGACTTTCTCCTCCTTCTGATCCAACATGGAAGGCTCATAGATTTTGAGATTCTCCACATTCACTATTGCTATAGTGGGAAAACCCCCCTATGGACTACACTAGGGTTCAACATGTAGGAAAAGCTATCCGTCTAAAGTATCCTACTTTTTAACAACTACCCCGACTATACCCCACATTCATGCATAAAACACAAAGATAAAAGGATTTGGTAACTCTACCTTAAACTCTGCGTTCGGTGTCAATCCTTTTGCATTCGATTGTTCCTCAACAGCAAGTCTCCTCCCAAGGCCAACCTGTATTCACAAACAGACAAACAAAGAACTATGAAAATGCATCTTATATATGAATTTGTGGGTTAGATGTCATAATAAAACATGAATCAAACATAAATATTGAACACATCATATGGAGGGACATAAAAAGTACTTCTTTTTATTAATGTCACAAAGTCACTTACAATGAGATCAGTGACTGCTCCTCGAACCTGGTCCAAAGCTCTAAATTCTCCCATGTATCTTTCTCCTCTCACAATTATCTCTAGGGAAATGGCATAAGCTTATGAATGAGGAAAAAGGAAAGAATAGGGAATTCTGGCTCAAAACTCACAAGGTGGCTGCAAATTCTTGGGGCAAGGGGGGAAAGTGAAATGGGTAGAGTTTCACTGTTCTTGTGCTTTTATTTTGAATGAGACCCCAAAACCTCCTTTTATATGACAAAAGGATGGTTATTTGGTTGGGTGGTGGGCTATAGGCGGTGGAACAGTTGGGAAACTACCCAATAGCCCACAATCTCAACAAATTCCTTGCAACTTTTTAATTTTTGCAAATTTTGTGGGTATACGTGGGTTGTAATGGTGCAGCTATCATATGTATGTAATATGTAGTGGTGCAACAAGCATGTGTACGTAGGCAGTAGTGGTGCAGGGCACGTACATCTTCAAAAATAGTGTTTTTAAGAAGAGTTGCTCAATGATGGCTTGGAAAAAATAGCAAGTAAGATGGCTTGATGCCAGGTATGCATGTATGGTACAATTTAGGGTTATAACATATTCCCCCTAATGTGTGAGGTTATAAGAGCATCTAATGGTCGAAATACATTAAAAATGTTTACAAGCGTACAAAGCGAGTGAGCCCAGGACAAATGTTTGAGAGGTTCCATCTGCAAAAATAATAATTGTCTCACTGAGGTAGGCATACCCATGCTCGGGATGAAATAAATCATGGCTTCCAATCAAATACACTGCAGATCCATGTCATATAACTATATAAATTGTAGCCGCAAGAAATACACAACGGATCTACATCTCAAAATCAAAGATATACATGTATAGTATCCATCTTCAAGAAGCCAATGACGCTTGATGGGTGGAGATGAGGCCTTCAGAGCTCGAGAAAAAACTTCAATATATTCATAACTCAGGTAGGAGTGTAATGTGAGTGTACAACTTCACTACCTAGAGGTTTTCGATAACTCGTTGGGAACAGACAAGAATATCTCGGTGATCATGCAAAGAACTTCAGTGATTTCGAACAAGGACTTGATTGGAATTTCAGGATGGTCGGGCATGAAGGAAAGAGACAAACTATAGAAGGGCCAACTCAGGATTAGTAATAACATCCCTTGGACAATAGCACGATAGATGATCAGACTCAGGTAGTATGACATTGACATAAGTTCACAATGTAGGAGGCAACGCAAACTCTCCATGTAGCGAGAACAACTTCCTAAGGTCATATTAAATCCCAAAGTTTGAAAAACAAACGGAAGGATGTGCTTTGTCCAAGGGCGAGTCATTATGCTTCCATAAAAAGAAAATAATTTTCCCATCCTCTTTTTCGGGTATATTTGATTTTTTTGTCTTTTTCGAGATTTTTGGAAAGCTTGAAAAAGAATAAAAGAATGCTATGTTACAACGGAGGAACGAGTGTTGCAATCATACTATTTTCAAGTGATAGGAACACATTAATTCTCAGAGAAAGGAGGCATGTGCAGGGAATGAACACTCGGGAAAATTCCTCCATGGATCAAGGTGTGAAGACGCAGAGGTAAAGTGCTACAAGGCTTGTGTATAAGGCATTCTTTAAAGGTTTAGTTGAGAGAAAAATAGATCCAGTAATAGGCCAAAGACGCAGAGATGGAAATGTGATTAATAGGACACAATGAAACCCCCTTCAATGTGTTTTTTATGAGCCCAAAGAAGTTAAGCTCGATGATTTTTCATTTTTAGAGAGTTTGAAAAAGTATAAAAGAAGTCTTTGTTGGGGTACCTTTTTCAAAGGTAGTCTAGTCGGTTCGAAAAAGGGGTAAACTAGCACCGAAAATACGTCGATTCAAAACCATTTTAACGAGTGTGACAAAGACAATATCACTCGAAAATCTTTTCAATTTTAAGGACTCTGAAAAGAGCTTAACTATGGACTCGCTGCCTTTTTCTAGATTTAGTCTCCTTAGCCCGAAAAAGTAAAATTTACTTAGGAGAATTATCCTGGAGAGATGAATCTCCTAAGGTGTACCTTTTTCCTCTATAATCTACAGGCCAAAAAAGGGGTAAACTCATGCCAATAGATTTTTTTCCAAACCAATTAACGACTGTGAAAGAACAAGGTCACTCGTCGATCTTTTCAATTTTAAGGAGTCTGAAAAGTGCTTAACTATGGACTCCATAGGGGATGTTCTTCTGGACCAGTTTAATAAGTGTGAAGGAACAAGGTCACTCGACTATCTTTTCAATTTTAGGGAGTCTGAAAAGAGATTAACTATGGACTCTGTGGGAGTTCCTTTTTCGTAAATTTAGTCCCTCGGGCCCGAAAAAGGGTTAAACTTATACCTGAGAATACTCTTCTAGCGAACCAGAGTTCCTAGAGTATACATTTGTTCATACAATTGATTGTCTGGACCAAAAAAGGGTTAAACTACCACCATAAAGACGTGCCTTCAAGTTTTAATTTGGTGATAATGAAGGGCGACAAGATCGCTCGACAATCTTTTTATGTTTATAGAGTCTAAAAAGGGCTTAAAGAAGACTCATTTTTGGGATTCACTAGGGTGAGGCCAAGAGTGACGACATATCAAACATATGAGGCTCAAACTCATAATCAGGACAATACTAGCAAGGACTCCCGAGCCTAAATTCATTAATGATGGCATGGACACCAAAATGCAACCAGGATATACCTAGGGCATCCATGTAAAGGAAGGCTCTACCACTAAATTACGACACTTCTAAAGTAGCAATGATAGTCTTGTGTCACAATTCGGTGGGATCGATCCTATGGAAAAGAAAAAAAGACAATGAGATGTAAAAAGTGGAGGTGGAATCCTAACTTAAATGCAAAAAGGTGGAAAAATGACTTTTACCAAAGGACCTTCAAAAGCGACCTATCTCTCAAAAAAAATTCCAAACCAAAAGTAAAGTGTATCGTAACATCTAATGAGAAACTCAAGAACCATGTTAAATTATTTTCAATCCAGAAAAAATGACAAAAGGGTCCAAAAAATGAAAAAAAGGGCCAAAAAGTCTATATAGAAGCTGGCAGCACATTATCACCATTGCAAATTGAGAATTGACCAAAAAGCCAAAAACACCCCTTTTCTAAAAGAGTTGATTACGGGATTTTCAAAGGAAGAAACAAACTTTCGTTTGGACCAAGTACAAACTAGCTCCTCTTGCATTTCCATACTTTCCTTTTGCATTAGTTTTAGTTTTGGGGGGGGCATGCACCTTTAAAAAAGGTCGGCCCTACATGTACGCGAGATGTCCTAGGAATGCCCACGTATGCCCATAGGCAGAAAACAATATTTTCATGTGCATACGCGACTGTGTCCAATACAGCCCGCGTACACCTTCAAAGATATGGAAAAATTAAAAAAATACAAGAATTAACTCTCCCTTTGAACTTGTTTGTAACAGGATGTATGTCCACTGGAGAGAGAGGTGTTGTTGGGAAATAATACCCTACGGACTAACAATCTAGGGATGAACTTGTACGCAGATCATGACCTTAAATAAAACACTTTTAACCTATCACCCCAATACTCAGACCCCTTTTTCACACACAAGCATGGAAAATACCTACTAACCTTTTTCTATCGATGTTTGATGTAGATTCTCCGTTGCGCTTTATCCATTTGCTCTCGCTGCTCCATCCAAAGACAATCCTGCAATCAAGATAAAACACTATGCATGCATGTTATATTTCTACCTACAGGTTAGAGATTAAGCAAAAATCAAATAAAATATATATCACTCATGCATTGGGACGGGAAAAGTATTCTTTTATTAATATCAAGATGAATCAATTTACAA
>JZKD02S1674551.1:368284-390081 GCA_000966675.3 Picea glauca
CATTATCACCATTGCTGATTTGGAAATTGACTCTGGAGCCAAAAGACCCCCTTTGCCAAAGATCGTGATTCTGGGAGCTACAGTGGACGAAACAGACTTCTGCTTGGACCAAGTATTAACTCCCCCCTTTTTGCCTTCTGGTTTTGGCAGGATGTATGTTCAGTGGAGGGAGAGAGAGCACGAGGCCGCCAATGAGTTAGTGGCCGCAGATCTGAATGTTATGGCCGTGCTGACACAGTGTGGCTTAGTAAAATTCTTTTTGTGTCCGTTTATGCACGCTCAACCCAGGCTACTGAATTCCTTGGTTGATTATTGGCACCCAGATGCAAAGGCCTTTATGATAGAGGGGTAATCCTTGGTGCCCACTACCGAGGACATTTACTTTCTGATGGGCCTCTCGAGGAGAGGGGAACCCGTCAACTTTCAAACTTTTCCTGGGGGGTCGAGCAAAGTCTCGGAGTTGATAGAAGAATATTGCATGGCTGGGACCAATCAGAGGACTTCCTCGATACATGTTAGTAGTATCACCATCCTCTCCCTTCAGAATATATTATCGCTCATTGGGCGGATTACCGGCTCCGCGACCATGCATCAGGCTTCACGCTCACAGATGAACTGTGTCATTCAGTGCATGAATGCAAAAATTTTGACTGGAGTACTACACTGCTAGCAAGCATGACAGGTCAGTTGACAGCTTGTAGACAGTGAACACACAGGAACTTCGGGTTTGGGACCATCCTATGTTCGTTTTTCTTTGAGAGAGTTCCATGTTTCAGTCCTCGGCTGACAGTACGAGGACATCTGGCTACTTTCTCCACAGTGTGCAGATGGGCAGCTTTGTTGCCACGAAAGGGTGGTGGGAGGACCACAGAGGCCTTCAATGATGAATTTTTTTCCTGGCTGTCACGGCAGATCCCAGTGATTGAGGATTACCCATATGCAGGGATCGATTTTTCCAGAGATCCAGCGATACCAGTGCCTCCTGGTGAGGAGCAAGGGGAGATCGGTAAGTCTCCTCCTGTACAGTTTTTTTGTTTGCATATGTAATTTTTATGTCTTTTTGATATATATATCATGTTTTTGTATAACAGAGTTTTTGACGGGTGAACATTGTATTGCGTGCAGATGTGGGACCCGTGCGACCTATCGATTATGCACGAAACAGGCGTCGCCCACGACTGTCGTCGTCGGGGGAGCAGCAGTGGCAGGGAACCTCCCAGCAGGGGAGGCCGAGAGGGTTCTTAAGCAGATTGAGCGGAACTTCACTGCGCTCACTCGCACAGTTCCCATGGCAAAGATAGAGGACTTGACGCCCTCCTTGCAGACTCATATTGTGGCGGTACCTCGGACATGGGTCCGATTGTTTAGGCGTTTGGGTCAGGCTATATTTGAGTATAACAGGGCCCATAGGCCCTGAACAGACTTGTAGACTTTTATGTGCCACGAGAACTGATATGTATATATATTTTTTGAGGGCATAAGCCCCAGTGACTCGTTATGGTTCCCACTTTTTGAGGCGCTTGCGCCCATACATGTACTCTGAGGATTTTGTGATGTTTATATATGGTTTTTTATTTCTTTTTTGTGTCTTATGGATTATGTGTACAAAAATGTCTTTACATGTGTATGATCATGATCTTTTTATGTATGAGCAAGATGCCAATCTAAAATGTGATTAGCTAGAGTATCTGTGATTTGATTTAGACTCCTAGGAACATGAAAATATGTAATATAATCAAAGTTGCGTTCCAAGAGACGTACCCTAAGGAATCGTCGGTGTAAAGTTGAGTCGTGCACTTGGTATATTCTGTTTAGCTGCGACACAACCAGTTGAGCATTTAGATAGACCCGGAGACGAGAGATACCCAATGACAAAGTGTCACGGAGCAACTCAATAACTGCACTATACTCGGCAACATTATTTGTGGTGTCACCTAAGCATATACCTCTGGAAGATAACAACTGACCCTGTGGTGTAAATATTACCCAAGCGGCGGAGGCAAGCCTCCGCGTGTGTCGACTAGCACCGTTTGCATACCCAATGAACACCTCAGACTCACTTGACATTTTCCATAGCGACGAAAGATAACATCAATGACACGTTCATGCCACGTTTTCCAAAAGAAACGTAAAAAAGTAATAGCACAAAGACTATACATATGTTACAAAAAGTTACCCACAATGATCGTTCTATGAGTAATACTTCTTGAGGTAGAGCCCATTTCTAGGCTCCGCCAAAGCATTCCCTTCAAAATCGACCAAACGATAAGCGCCCTTTTTTAAAACCTCCTTAATGATGAAGGGTCCGAACCACATGGTTTTAAACTTTCCTGCCCCCAGGGGGTCCTTATCTTGGTCATAAACCAGGACCAGGTCGCCCTCAGAGAAAACCTGAGGATGAATGGACCTATCATATTGACACTTAACCTTATGTTTATGAGCCTTGTTGGCCAGGGCCGCATCACGATGTTGTTCATCAAGCTTCTCAAGGTTTACTAACCGTTCTTCAAGCGGAGAAGTGTCTGGCAATAACTGTACTGCCAATTTCAGAGACGGAATCTAACATTCGATGGGCAAGACTGCCTCCAGCCCGTAAATGAGTTGGAAAGGTGAGAAACCAGTTGCAGTCTTAACTGAGGTTCGGTAAGCCCATAATGTCGAGTATAACATCAAATGCCAATTTGACTTGGCTGAGTTGATAGTTCGCTGTAAAATCGTCTTGAGAGTTTTATTCACAGCTTCCACCTACCCATTGGCTTGGGGATAGTAAGGTGAGGAATGTTCTTGCTGTAACCCAAGCTTTGATGTTAACTCGGACATCATTTGGTTCTGAAAGTGATTTCCATGGTCAGTGACAATCTCTCTTGGGACGTCGAACCATGCTATAATCTGGTTGAATAAGAAGAGAGTTGTAGTCTCTCCATCATCTTTGAACGTCGGCATAGCTTCAACCCACTTGGTAAAGTAGTCGACAGCTACAATGATATAGTGGTGCCCCCTTGTTGATGGGGGTTTTCATGTAGTGTAATCAATCCCCCATTTAGTGAAGGGACCAATGGTGATGACAGGAAACATGGGAGCTAGATGTGCCCTCATCTTCCGTGAGAAGATTTAGCATGGATGGCACTTCTTGACCGACTCAATACAATCTTTTATAAGTGTGGGCCAGAAGTAACCTACTCGTAAAATCTTTTGGGTTGTTGCCAACCCAGAAAAGTGACCGCCACAGGCTCCTGTATGACAATCGTTGAGCACTATGACGGCCTCCTCATGAGTGAGACACTGGCGCAAGATGCAGTCTACACCTCTCCGATACAACATATCATTGAGTATGAGATAGTTCTTGGCCTGATGGCGTATCCGCCGACGCTCATCATGAGAAGCAGAGGTAGGGCACTTCAAAGTCTGGATATAGATCAGTATATCTCCATACCAGGGGTCTGAAGATTCAATCAAAAACATATCCCCCTGGATAGGCGATTCCTCAGGCACAATGTCACCTGACTCAACCGGAAGCTCCGAGATAAGTTCTGCGAAGACCAATGAATTTTTGGACTTGGATGAAACAAAGTCTAAGTCAAATTATTGGAGGATTACCATCCATCTACTGATTTTCCCGCCGATAATGCGTCGTGTCAACATGTACTGGAATGGATTCATGACGGCCACAACGGTGGTCTTACGAAACAGAACATAGTGACGGAACCGTTGGACAGCATGCACTGCTGCCAACGCAAGTTTTTCAAGATGAGTATAATTAAGTTCCGGTCCTACGAGGCCTCGTCTCAGGTAATAGATCACGTATTCGGAAAATGAATCATCCTCCTGAACTAAAACCATGCCTATGGTTGACTCTGCGGCAGCTAGATATAATAAGAAATCTTTGTTATAATTCGGCGGCCATAGCAGAGGTGCAGTAGTGAGAGCATGTTTCAATGTGTCGAAAGAGCGTTGCGCTGCTTCATCCCAGAAAAAGGGAACATCTTTATTCAGTAAACGCATGAATCCCTTGGTGATTTCGGCATAGTTGGCAATGAAGCGTCGTAAGAAGTTCGCCTTGCCTTGAAGACTTTGAAGTTGTAAGATTGTGCATGGGGGGGGCAACTGGACTATTGCCTCTACCTTAAGAGGATCGACCATGATCCCTGTTGTTGAAACGATGAAACCTAACAAACGTCCTGACGTGACGCAAAAGCTGGACTTGTTGGGATTCAAGCGAATCCGAAAGTAGCGACAACGTTCGAAGATGAGTCTGAGGTGTGTAGGATGATCTTTCTGCTTGCGAGAGCGTGATGCTAAATCATCTAGATAGGCCTCGACTATATGTTTGAGGTCGTGAAACACAAAATACATGGCCCACTGGAAAGTGGCTCCAGCATTCTTGAGACCAAAAGGCATTTTTCGATAGGCGAATGTACCCCACGAGCAAATGAAATTCGTTTTGTGTTAGTCCTCAAGTTTGATTTGGATTTGATTATATCCTGAAAAACCATCCATGAATGAAAAAGATTCACAACCTGGGCATTCATCAATGATCTGATCGATGAATGGGGTTGGGTAATTATATTTTGGACATGCCTTATTCAAATCATGAAAATCGGTACATACACGAATCGTGCCTTGTTTTTTATCGACCGGCACGGGGTTTGACACCCATTGAGTCAAATGAATAGGGTAAATGAACCCTTCCTTGAGAAATTTCTCAACCTCAGCCTTGATGGTTGTTGCTTTCCTAGGATTAACTGGACGAATTTTTTGTCGAACATGCTTACCATCAGGATACGTTGTGATTTCGTGTTCAACTATTTTCGGATCGATGCCTAGCATTTCCTCGTAAGACCAGGCAAAAACATCGCGGAATTCTTTGAAAAGATCTGTGTAAGTCTAAATCTCTTCGGGGGAGCAATCCGCTCCGACAAAGACGTTTTCCACGATGCCGGGTTTTCGGAAGATATTGATAGGTACATGGCAGCGATAGTCGCCATATTTCCCTCAGCATAAATATCCTGTGTAGCTAAGAGGTTAATGGGACATGGTTGATCTCCCATCATGTTGATAGTGAATTCTCCTGCCTCGATTCAGCTCAAATCTATTAGGAAATATGATCTGTGATGAAGATCGTCCCAAGTTTTATCCAGACCAGTCATTGCTTCGATTACTGCTTCGTCAAAAGGCAAGACTAAATCTAACGAATTGGTGTTGGCAAGAGAATCTTGAGCCCAGATAGGCTCAAGAAGTGGATCCAACTCTTGTGCGGGAGTCAGATCAGGAGTAGTTGAATCTTGTTGGACCAAAGAGTACGCTACTTCATCGGTCAACAAGGGCGTGGACATGCCAGCGTGCCCCGTCGCATCCATCGTGGCTGATGGGGAAGGAAGAATCCACGGATCCTGAAAGTAAGTCGTGCGGAACGACGAGACGTGAAAAATATCATCCTTGTGGTGAGTCGATATAAATTTAACATCGCCATGAGGAGGTGGGTAATCGAAAGTACCCATCAAAGATGAGCACAAACCAACTCCTATGTTAACGACACCGGCTTGAGGATTATCAATCATAGGAACCGCGGATGCGCCCAAGGCTGGGTCAGGTCGAGAGAAGGATAACTGATCAATGGTCACTATCCGGCCTTCATGTAGAAACAACAAGACGCGGAAAACTGTAGCGACCACCGCTTGCATAGCATAAGTCCAACTATGACCTAACAAGAGATTGTAGTCAATGGGGGCATCAACTACCTCTACTTCGACGCACACGGTCTTCCCCCCTAACTGCACAGGGAAAGAAGGAATGATGCCATGTGGTCGGAAAGAATGACCGTCGAACACAGTGAGGAGAGTTGGTGATGGAAACAACTCGGGCTGACCAGTGGCTTTCTAGCATGCTAATGACATAACGCAAGTCGAAGCGCCCTCGTCGACCACCATGCGGAAGATATTCCATGTAAAAGTTTTCGTGGGATGAGCCACTACTATCTGAAACGCGACGTGGTAAGGCAAACGAGGTTTCAAGTCAGTCGTATCTAACATGATGGTACCCGGGTTACAAGTCTCAGTAGAGCCTAAAGCAGTCAACAAGGCTTTCCTCTGAGCGGGGCAACTTTGGAGTACCTCCAAAGCAGACATAGCACAAGGGGTTTGGGATAAATCTTCCACCACAGATTAATTCTGGGTGGCCCTTGCATTTGGATTGTGAGAATCTCGCTTAAACGCACCTTTTGGAATGCGTGTCATTGTTTCACCCAACGTCTTCTCGATCTGTAGAGGACGATATGGGATCTTGGCTTCTTTTCCCTTTTCAGAGGCGCTTGGTTTACTATAGTCGTGCGCTCTAGTCATTATTAAAGCATCACTTTTAACCATATGTACGTTCGCGGAAGAGGAATTGTTTGGGGGAGGCCAGTTTTCTTGGCTTCCCCCTTCGACACTTGTAGAGGCTTGAGTTAAATTTTGCCCATGCTGAAAGGGATTAGTCAACACGGCTTGTTGTTGCTGTGTGAAAAACTTTTGGGCCTCCGCAAGTCGAGGACATAGATGGGTCGGGTGGTCCTTCGCACATAAGTTGCATGGATACCTCGCCTTCCTCTTTTCCGTGGTGCCCTCGCCAGCATTATCAGTGGGCTTATTATCCCCCTTACCCTTCTTGTGTTGTTTTTTCTTCCCTTCAGGCTGTTGGGTGGCCTTTGGGTTAGTCGTCTGTACGGAGTGTACTTCCAACGTTTGGGTAGGAGGAGCAGCCAAAGAAGTAGTCTGGTTGGCCGTTGAGTGTTGGATATATAACTGTTGCAATTGTTTTGTCAATTGCTCAGCGGGCTTAGTTTGTGCCGAACCAACGATACCATCGGCATGTGGTCCGGCTCTCTGTCTAGTTTTATCTAGAATTGATCATAGTGCATCTGACAGGATGTTATATAATAAAACAGACTGAGAGTAGATAAGCTCAAACTGTTGAGCCCTCATGATGGCATATTCCTCGAACAAAACCCCAGAAGTTGCGATGTCTTTGGATAATTGAGGAACTAAAGACTTAAGGAACCACTCCAGCAGGAATGCTGGTGGAACTGGTACTTTGATTAGACTCTTTCGACGGCGCCACTCTCAGATATGGTCAGATATATGGTCTGCGGTTGTCTGTTCGAAATTAGAAAGCATCTCTGTGCCTGCGTCTTATCTCACAGGTAACTGGAAATGGATATGGAAGGCCATAGCCAGTTTGCCAAAAGAATAATATCGTGAACGATCAAGCTCTATGTACCATTTCGTGACACTCCCAATAAGAGTGCGTTCAAACAACCGCAACTGGATGGAGTCATCTTTCAGTGAGTTAGATGAACACCAAATGTGGAAAGTAGTCACGTGATCACCTGGATCTTCGTTAGGCTTGGCCTCAAACTTTGGAATGTCCGAAGGAAACTTCGTTGGCATAGGAGACCAATGTAGATCGTGATAGATAGGATCATTTAACAACCGTGTCAAATATATCAAGTGTAACGTCGCCAGGAATGGTAGTTTAGGTTGTTGTTGATAGCCCGGAAAAAAGGGTTCTGGAGTTTGACTAGCACCAGGTTGCCAGGAAAAGTTTGGCTGTTGGCCCGGATTCTGGTAGAAACCATGGCCCTGACCAGCGTAAGGATTTTTCATCTGAGGAGACATCATTTTCTGATTCCCCATGAAGGACATAGGATGTTGGGCATTCATCGTGTTTGATGGACTTTGGGAAGGATTACCCCATGCCGGTCCCGAGGGGAGAGGCATAGAAGTCTGTCTGGGGTTCCATTGACTGTGGAAAGAATTACCCCAGAATGGCATTCTAGATGAGGGAATGGATCCTTGTCCTGAGTTTCAAGGTCCTGGTATATGTGCCCCTAGTGCAGGAATAGTACCCTGCGCCGGAGTAGACTGTCCAAAGATGGGTGTGCCCCCAGATGGGAAAGAAGTGGATGCGAAAGTGTTATTACCAAACGTCCTGTTCCAAACAAACGGTGACGAACCTACCGGCAGAGTTTGCGCAGGTGTTCCTTGACTCTCGGCTCCAAATGAACTCGTGTGTGCAGGCTTCCCGACGGACTGCTGATGCAGACCACCAAGCGAAGGGGATGAAGGAGAGATATGACCTCCAGCATAAGGAAAAACATTGAAAGGGACAGGAATGCCCCCAAGTTGACCTTGCAGGGGAGCGTTAGAGCTCCCTGCCCCCAAACCCAAAGTCTGTAAAGTGGAGTAAGTGAGTGCAAGACTTGTACCCGAACTAGGCATACCATATGAGAACGGAGGGCCTGTCGCACTAGGTGTGAAAGGAGGTGTGGTCGCCGCGATAGATGGGGGCGGTCCACTGTGCGACGTAGTTGTGGCCGAGACCATGGTGGCCCGGACCATCGACAAAGGCAGGTTAGGAGATGATTCTCTTGTGGTGACAACAGTGATGGGAATAGAAGGATTCCCAGATGAAGTAACAGCGTTTGTTGCCATAGATGTGTGAGGCACTGACAGGCATTCGTAAAATTGAATTGGCACAATCACTTGCGGCCAAGTATCAGTGTTTGAGGTTTCAACCAATCCAATATTGGTGTTTGATTCCTCTGGGAGTTGTTCGAGCTCAATGGTTGGTAACCCGGTTGCTTCGAAAGACCCTTGTTGGTCTAACTTTCGCCTCAATGGTGGCGGGGGTGGCTCCAGTATAACCGGCGGCAAGCCCAGAAGCCTTCGTGACCGGCAGAGCTCTGAATCCTCCATTGTGTGAGAAGATTCATGACATGCTAAGGTATTCTACACGGACAAACAGTAACACACACTAAAAGAAGCCCCTATGAGATAATACAAGCAAACACTAACTATTTTGAAGAACAGTTACAACAACCAACACTAGAGCAACTTACCGGTGCAAGTGAAACTCGAATACGGAAGCACCCTCCGGGTATACTCTGCAAAGCATGGCCCGATGTATGTCCTAGGTAACGCGGTATACCCCTGCAGTCACCTGTGTATGTCCCTAGAAAAGATTGGCAACTAGTTTTCCAGCACGTGAACAGTCACCAGGAGGGTACAGTCAACAGTCGGGTAGACCACAATGAGCAAGGTATCAAGCCCAAAGCCTGTCAAGGGTATCGAGAGAAAATGGTCTGGAAGACAATTGAGGACCTCGAATGGATTCGAGACCCACGAAGCCCCGTGGCAAATGCAAACGGCGGAATCCCTTAACAAATCCTCGATATGTGTTCTCCACTATGCTCGGTCCAGCTTTGGAGGGGTTATCTCTGCTACCTTTCCTTACGCGACCTCGTGTTTAGCCCCTGTGTTAGAGGGGGGTCCCAGATAAATTTCCGTAACTAGAATTCTACACTCCCTATGACAGAATCCAATGTTTGGTTTGAGTGGCCTTGGAGAATTTACTCTCCAACCTATTCCAAGGCCCTAGTCCTGAGCTAGTGTATGAACCCTACAAACAAAAAGTCTAATAGTTTTTAATTAGAGTTGCTTTTAATGGTATTTTTTACGTCACAAGGTATGAAGGTGAAACTGATGGTGTGTAAAGACTCAAAGCAAAATAAACAAGAAATGTTTGGAAACAAAAACTTTTACAGAAAATTCAAAAACCAGCAACTTTTCAACAAGAAAGACTTCTTTTCTTTTTGAATTTTCTAAGATTTCGTGTAGAAAAACATCAAGGAATTTCACTCAATCTGCGAGCTACTTAAGCGCTAAATTCACTGCAAAACTTATGAAAAAGACTTCTTCCTAGCTACTGATGCAACAACACAATCTTCAAACCAAGAAGAAAATGAAAAAGAGAATTTTTTTTATTTAATTGCAAAATGACGCAACAAAGGGAAAATGCCGACAAACACAAAACCAAGAAAACAAAAATAAAATTATGGCTTAAAGCGCAGATTGCAAAGAATCAGAGCAAAGACGTGAAAAAGCAATAAAGAAAGCACTGATTCTAATACTTGTCTAAAAACCATAAAACAAATTTTTTTCTTTTGTCTTTTCTATTAAAACATCAACTAATAAAAACACCGGCTAAGGATAAGAGGCCCTAACCTGCTGACTATGCAGCCCCAGACTCAAACCCCTGAGAGGAACACTTCTCACCATAGGAGGGGATGACTACCCCACCCAGGCTGAAAAGAAGCCAATCAAGCCCGCGACTGTCACTGAAACAGCACGTGTGCAAACGCGTGTTGAGCTATAACAGCGCACGGGTACCCGCGGGATAAACTTTAACAGGCCGCGGGTCTGTCTAAAAGCTAAGACAAAACAAAACACAAGTAGACCAGACCTGAAAAAGGCCCCTGATATTGACAACCAGGGTCTCTTAAAGGCTTGGATGCTTCTTCTTTAACAGAAAAGGAAAAAATAAATGCAACAGATAACAAACACAATCAAGCAGACTGAAAACAAGATAGTAAACCAGCAAGACCCAGACAGGATCCAGAAATCCCCCTGAGAAGGTAAACTTCTGACAGGGAAGAGGAGACTGCCTCTCAAGCTTTCTGAGTCCTACACGCTATTGAAACCTCTGCAGCAAGCATTCAAATGCGGGCTACAGAAGGTTAGGGCATGGGTTACACGCGTGCAGGCCTTCTGTAGGCCGCGTGTACCTCTGTGTGTCCCGATAATAAATGTCAAGCACAGTCAAGGAAAAGATGGTATTGCGAACCAGGTTCCCTGCTAGCTCTGACCTAACAAAAAACAAACAAACAAAGAAGCAAAAAATATAATTCCTTAAACTACCCAAGAACCTCAATGAAATCTGAAAACCCTAAGAGTAATATCCCCAGTGGAGTCGCCAATTCTTTTGTTGGGAAATAATACCCTACAGACTAACAAGATAGGGTTGAACTTGTATGCAGATCATGACCTTAAATAAAACACTTTTAACCTATCACCCCAATACTCAAACCCCTTTTTCACACACAAGCATGGAAAAGACCTACTAACCTTTTTCTATCGATGTTTGATGTAGATCCTCCATTGCACTTTATCTGTTTTCTCTCGCTGCTCCTTCCAAAGACAATCCTGCAATCAAGATAAAACACTACGCATGCATGCTATTCTTCTACCTACGGGTTAGAGATCAAGAAAAAATCAAATAAAATATATATCACTCATGCATTGGGACGGGAAAAGTATTCTTTTATTAATCTCAAGATGAATCCACTTACAATAATGATAGAGACCGGCCACCGTTCCTCGATCCTGATCCTGGGCTCCTCCTTTTCTTTGTCCTCCAACTGCTTTGCTTGAATTCTTCTTGGGCTTGAGGAAAGGATAAAGGGTTGGGACAAAATGGATTCGGCAATTGGGAAAAGTTTGTTTGCTATGATTTTCCTTCTCCAAATAGTACCCCTACCCCTTCTTTTATAGGCTATAAGGAGCTAGGGTTTTGGACGAACTCTCGGCCATGCATGGATGGGAGTTCCAATTAACTGACCCAAATCTTTTTGTCTCGTCGGCAACTTTCATGTTTTTGTGCTTTGTTAGGTAAACGCGGGTTGTAGTGGGCCAGCTAGTGTTCCAACGTGTGCAGTAGCAAGCCTGACAGCGTTCCAACGCGCCCAGTAATGGGTTAGGGCGCGGGTTACTTAATTTAAGAGGTTTTTCAAGAGTTTGTTCAGCATGGCCTTGGCAAGGAAGGGATATGAGTTGGCCTGATGCCAGGTAAGCATGTGTGGTGCAATTTAGGGTTATAAAAAGAGGGAGCATGAGGATATAGATATCTTGGTCGATGAGGACCCTATAACTATGGCCGCATTGAGACAATGTGGGTTGTGGAAGTTCTTCTGGTGTCCATTCATGAGGGAAAAACCGAGGCTTCTAAATGCCTTGGTAGATTATTGGCATCCTGACACTGAGGCATTTATGCTCGAGGGGCAATCGTTGACTCCAACAACTGAAAAAATTTACTTTCTGACTAGTCTCTCGAGGAGAGGTGAACCAGTCAACTTGCGTGCTTTTCCCCCTAGGCCTCACAACATTGTTGGGTTGATTGGACTTCATTGTGGGGTCGGCATGGAGAAGGTAGGTTTTCAGGTGCCAATCAACAACATCACCAACCTATCACTGAAAGTGATAGTTTTACTCATTAGGTGGATCACTGGATCCACGGCTTTACATCATGCCTCTCGGATGCACATTTATTATGTAGTGCAGTGCTTGAATGCATGAATCTTCGACTGGAATACAACCATGCTAGAGTGCATGAAGAGACAACTCACCAAGTGTCGCAGGTGGAACAACAAAAACTTTGGGTTCGACACTATTCTATGCTCATTATTTTTTGAGAGAGTACCCAATCTTAGTCCTTGAGAGACAGTAAGGGGGCATGTGTCCTTTGTCCTAGCAGTATGCAGATAGGCAGTGTTGTTGCCACGACAGGGGGGAGGAAGTTCCATAGAGGCCTTCAATGATGCATTTTTTGACTGGTGGACATGGCATATTTTGGTGATAGAGGACTACCCCTACATCGGGATCAAATTTTCCATGGATCCGGACATGCCCTTACCTCCTAGAGTTGAACGAGGAGTGATAGGTACGTTTTTTTTGAAAAGTTTTTTATTTTTTAGTTTATTTTTATATATAACATTTTTATGTGAATCAAAGTATCTGACAACTATGTGTTTGTTTATGTACAGATGTGGGACCAGTGCATCCAGTAGATTTAACGAGGATCAGATGGCGTCCTCGACCAGAGGCAGCACCAGCAGCAGTCGTTGGACCAGTAGTAGCAGTAGGGGGACCTCCAGCCGGAGAGACTGAGAGAGTGTTGAGATGGGTGGAGAGGAACCTCACCACACTCACTCGTACAGTGCCCATGGTCGAGATCGAGGATCTCCCGCCATCTATGTAGCCACATGTTGTTGGGGTGCCACGAACCTGGGTCCATCTTTTTCAGCATTTGGAAAACATCATGGTTCATTATGGTAGGGCCAAGAGGCCCCATGCTTAGATAGGACTACTTACGTGCCGAGAGCACTCTTTTGTATATTTTTGAGGGCATAAGCCCCACGATGTATGTTGGACATATTATTTTTTGAGGTGCTTGTACCCACCTATGTACTCTGAGATTTTCGATATATATGTGTGTGTGTGTGTGTGTGTGTGTGTGTATTTACATATTTTTATGTCTTATGGTTTACATTTATTTACAAATGTATTTACATGTGTATATGTGTGTTTTTTCTTACGTGTGTGAAATATGCCAATCTAATACATGATTAGCTAGAGTATCTTTGATTTGATTAAATCTCCTAGGAACATGGATATACGTAATGCAATCAAATCATTGTTCTAAGAGACGTACCCTACAGAACCGTCGGTGTAGAGTAGGATCGTAAACGCGGTAAACCCCATTTAACTGGGACACAACCAGTTGTGCATCTAAGTAGACCCAGAGGTGAGAAATACCATGCGACAAAATGTCATGAAGAAACTCTATTACTGTGATGTACTTGGCGACATTGCTTGTGGTGTCACTTAGACATATACCTCCAGAATATAGCAACTGGCCTTGAGGTGTGAAGATCACCCAAGTTGTGGAAGCAAGCCTCTGAGTGTGTCAGCTAGCACCTTCCGTGAACCCAATGAACACCTCTAATTCACTTGACATCTGCCATAGTGAAAAATATGACATCAAAAATGACACGTCCATAAGACAAAAAGACAAAAACTAATTGTATAAGAACTATACATATGTACAAGAAGTCACCCATGGTGACCCACCTACGAGTAATACTTCTTGAGGTAGAGCCCATTTCTAGGCTCCACCAAAGCTTTCCCTTCAAATTCAACCAGATGATAAGCACACTCATTTAATACTTCCTTCACAATGAAAGGTCCTAACCACATGGGTTTGAACTTTCCTGCCCCCAGGGGATCCTTATCTTGGTCATAGACCGGGACAAGGTTGTCTTGGGAGAAAATCTGAGGATGAACGGACTGATCGTATTGACACTTGAATTTTTTCTTGTGAGCCTTGTTAGACAAGGCTGCATCACGACGTTGTTCATCAAGCTACTTGATATATAATAAGCGTTCCTCAAGCAATGAAGAGTCTGGCAATAATTGTACTACCAACTTTAGAGATGGGATCTAGCATTCTATAGGCAAGAATACTTACAACCAGTAAACGAGTTGAAAAAGTGAGAAACCATTGGTGGTATTTACAAATGTTCGGTAGGCCCACAATGTCAAGTACAACATAAAATTCCAATTAGACTTGGTTGAATTGATCGTTCGTTGTAGAATGGTATTGAGAGACTTATTCACAACTTCTACCTGACCATTCGCTTGTGGGTAGTAAGGTGACGAATGTTCTTGCCTCAACCCAAGCTTTGATGTTAACTCAGACATCATTTTGTTCTGAAAGTGACTACCATGGTCAGTGACAATTTCCTTCGGGATGTCGAACCTTGTTATTATCTGCTTAAACAGAAAGAGATTTGTTGTTTCACCATCATCTTTGAACATTGGCATAGCTTTCAACCCACTTTGTGAATTAGTATACTTCTACGATGATATAACGGTGCCCCCTAGCTAAAGGGGGGTGGCATGTAGTATAATTAATCCCCCACTTGGTGAAGGGGCCGACTATAATGATGGGAAACACAGGAGCAGGGTGTGCCCTCATCTTCCAAGAGAATATCTGACACGTGTGGAACTTCTTCACCGATTCAGCGCAATCTTTGATCAACGTCATCCAAAAGTAAACAACTCGTAGAATATTTTGGGTTGTTGCCAACTCAAACAAATGACCACCACATGCTCTAGTGTGGCAGTTGTTAAGAATGAGTTATGCTTCTGCATGACTGAGACACCGATGAAGGATGCAATCTACACCTCGACAATACAAAGTGTCCTCAAGTATGAGATATTGTTTTGCTTGATGGCGTATATGTCGACGCTCATAGCGAGAAGCAGAGGTGGGGCACTTCAAAGTCTGGATATAGACTAGTATATCTCCATACCAGCGGTACGAAGATGAAATCAGAAAAATATCTCCTTTAATCGGTGATTCTTCGGGCGTAACATCACTTGATTTGACCGGAATTTCTGAGATAAGTTCTACGAAGACCAACGATTTTTTAGATTTCGCAGAAACAAAATCCAAGTCAAATTCCTGGAGGATAACAATCCATTTTCTTATCTTTCCGCCGATTATATGTCGTGTCAGCACGTATTGGAACGGATTCATAATGGCAATGATGATAGTCTTGCGAAACAAGATATAATTAGGGAACTATTGGACAACATGTACTGCTACCAACACAAGCTTTTCAACGTGGGATTAGTTGATTTCTGGCCCAACCAGGCCTCGGCTAAAGTAATAAATGACATATTGTTCAATTATATCATCCTCTTGAACCAAGACCATACTGATTGTCGACTTTGTCACAGCCAAATACAATAAGAAATATTTATTATAATTGGGTGGCCGAAGTATAGGGGAAGACGTGACGAAGCATTTCAATGCTTTGAAAGAGCATTGAGCTGATTCATCCCAATGGAAAGGGATTCCCTTCTTCAGTAAATGCATAAACCCTTTAGTGATCTCGGCATAGTTTGCGATAAAACACAGAAGAAAAATGGATTTTCCCTATAAACTCTGAAGCTGAGGGATTGTGCATGGGCGAGGCAATTGAAATATCTCCTCAACCTTTAGAGTATCAACCATCATCCCTGTTTTCGAAACTATAAAACCTAAAAGATGACCCGATGTCACAAAAAAACTGCATTTGTTAGGATTCAACCCAATCTAATAGTAGTGACACCGCTCAAAGATAAGTCGGAGGTGTGTGGGATGATCAGTTCTCTTACGAAATCGTGAAGCTAAATCATCGAGATAAGCCTCGACTATGTGTTTGAGATCACGGAAAGAAAAGGACATGGCCCGTTGAAAGGTGTCTCCAGCATTCTTCAGGCCAAAAGACATATTTTGATAAGAAAATGTACCCCAAGGAAAGATAAAAGCTATTTTATGCTGGTCTTCGGGCTTAATCTGTATCTGATTGTATCCCAAAAAACCATCCATGAAAGAAAAGACCTCACAACCTGCGCATTCATCAACAATATGGTCAATGAATGGGGTGGGGAAATTATCCTTTGGACAAGCCTTATTCAAATCACGGAAGTCCATACATAAGCGAATCCTTCCCTTCTTTTTGTTGACTGAAACGGGATTTGACACCCATTGTGTCAAATGAACAAGGTAGATGAAACCATATTTGAGAAGTTTCTCTACTTCAACCTTAATAGCTGCTACTTTCCGAGGATTAACTGGACGAAGCTTATACCAGACTGGCTTGGCATCAGGGTAAGTCGTTATTTCATGTTAGACGATTATTGGATCTATGCTTGGCATTTCCTCGTAAGACCAGGCAAAAACGTCGTGAAATTCTTTAAATAAATCAGTGTAGATTTGAATCTCCTCGGGGGAGCAGTCCACTCTGACGAAGACGTTCTCCACGATGCCAGGGGTTCTAGATATATCAATAGGTATAATTTTAGCGATGGTTTCCATATTACCCTCAGCATAAACTGCGTGCGTAGCCATAGGATTAATAGGACAAGGCCTATCTCCAGTCATAGTCAACACAAATTTGCCTACCTCTATTATTCCTAACTCCAATAGAAAATAAGATCTATGATGGAGATCATCCCAAGGTCTATCCGGACCAGTCAATGCTTCTATAACTGCCTCGTCAGAGGGAAAGACCAAGTCTAAGGAATCGGTAGTGGCAGGGAAACCTTGAGCCCAAATAGGCTCTAAAACTGGATCTAATTCATGTACGGGAGTCAGATCAGGGTCGGTTGAAGCTGGTTGAACAATGGAGTACGCAACTTTTTCCATGGACAAGGGCATGGAGATTCTATGGTGCCTTTTCCCTTCCATCATGGCTTATGGGGAAGAATGAGTCCATGGATCATTAAAGTAAGTCATGCAGAACGACGACACTTGAAAGATTTCAGCCTTAGGTTGGTCGGGGATAGCCAATATGAACTTGACATCATCGGATGGAGGTGGGTAATCGAAAGTACCCATCAAAGGCGAGCACAAACCAACCCCTACATTGATTAAGTTGGGCTATGGATTATCAATCATTAGGACCATGGATGCCCCTGATGAAGGGTCAGGACAGGAGAAGGATAACTGATCAATGGACACGATCTGACCCTCGTGTGGAAACAAAAAGACCTGAAAAATTGTGGTGACCACTACATGCATAGCATAGGTCCAACTCCTTAATAACAAGAGATTGTAGTCGAGAGGTGCATCGACCACTTCAAATTTGACACACACAGTCTTTCCTCCTAACTGCACAGTGAAAGAAGGAATGATTCCATGTGGTCTGAACGAATGACCATCAAAAGCAGTAAGAAAAGTAGGTGACGGAGATAAAACTAGTTGGCCAATGGCCTTCCAACATGCCAATGACATCACACATGTTGAGGCTCCCTCATCAACCACTGTGCAGAATATATTCCAGGTAAAATTTTATGTGGTGTAAGCCACTACTATTTGAAATGCGACATGGTATGGGAGATGAGATTTCAAGTCAGTCATATCAAGCATGATCGTTCCTGGATTACAGGTCTCAGCAGATCCTAAGGCATCTAACAAAGCCTTTCTCTGTGAAGGGAAGCTCTGGAGGACCTCCAAAGCAAACATCGCACAAGGGGTTTGTGACAAATCCTCCACCACATAGTAGTTATGGGCAGCCCTCACATTTGGATTGTGGGAAGCTTTCTTGAACTCCCCTTTCGGGATGTGTTTCATTGTTTCTCCCAATGTCTTCTCGATCTGGAGAGGAACAGATGGGTTTTCGGCTTCTTTACCCTTCTCATAAGTGTTTGGAATTATGTAATCGTGTGTCCTAGTTGCTATGTGAGCCTCACCTTTCAACATATAAACATTGGAGGTTGAGGGATTACTAGACGATGAAGGGGGTCCAAGACTGCCCCCATCTGCATTCGCAGATGCTTGAGTTAAATTTTTCCCATGAGGAAATGGGTCCGTTAACACTGCAGGCTATTGTTGCACCAATAAATTTTGGGCCTCCACAAGTCGAGGGCACAGGTGAGTTGGGTGGTATTTTGTGCAAAGGTTAAATGGATACTTTGACTTTCTTCTCTCTGTGTTTCCCCCGCCATCATTTTTGGTGGGTTTCTTATCCCCCTTACCCTTCTTTCATTGTTTTTTCTTTCCGTCATCCTGCTGGTTGGATTTTGGGTTCATCGAATGAATAGTGTGTACGGCCGACATTTGAGTGGGGGGGCAGCCAAACTAGAAGTTTGGTTGTCCGTTGTTTACTGTATCGACAATTGTTGCAATTGATTTGATAGGTGATCAGTGGGATTGGCTTGTGCTGGACCAACGATACCATCGGCATGTGGTCCAAAATTCTGTCTGGCCTTGTCAAGGATATATCGTGGCACATCTGCCAACACTTCATATAGTAAACCAGACTAATAGTATATTAGTTCAAGCTGTTGAGCTCCCATTATCGCCTCTTCCTCAGAAAAGACTCATGACGTTGCGATGTCCTTGGATAATTGAGGGAACAAAGACTTAATGAACCACTCCAGCAGGAAAGCTAGTGAGATTGGTACCTTTATCAAACTCTTCCTACGCTGCCATTCTTGGATGTGATCTGAGATATGGTCAGCCTTTGTTTTCTCAAAGTTGGCCAGAAATTTAGTGTTGGCATTGTATCTCACGGGTAATTGAAAATGGTTCAGAAAAACCATTGCCAATTCACCAAAAGTAGAGTATCTTGAGAAATCGAGCTCGATGTACCATTTCATGGAACTCTCGAAAAAAGTGCATTGAAACAGGTGAAATTGGATGGATTCAGCTCTCAATGAGTTGGACAAGCACCATAAGTGAAAGGTGGTCACATGATCGCCTGGATATTCGTTAGGCTTACCTTCGAGCTTCAGAATGTCTGAGGGAAACTTCATCGGCATGGGAGGCCAACGCAGATCATGACAGATTGGGTCATTTAATAACCTTGTCAAGTCTAGAAAATGTACTGTTTCCATAAATGGTAGCTTGGTTTGTTGACAATGTACATGGAAAAAGGAGCCTGGATTTTGGTTGGCACTAGGTTGCCAGGAAAAGTTAGGCTATTGACCATGGTTCTAGTAAATACCATGGTCGTGCCCGAAGTACAGATACCGCGCTTGTTGATATGTCATCGGTTGAATCCCATAATTGGACGTTGAGGGCTGAGAAGGGATTGCTCCTGACATTGTGTTCCAAAGATTCTAGAAAGGGTTTCCCCTTGCTGATCCAACGGGTATAGGTACAGAGCCTTTCCCAGGCTTCCATTGAACATGGAAGGGGTTTCCCTCGGTCGGCATCCCTGATGAGGGGATTGATCCCTACCATGGATTCCATGCTCCTTGTGAGGTGTTTTCCCCCTGTACAGGAATAGTACCCTGCACAGGATTTTGTTTTCCAAAACCAGGGTTTCCCCCGACTGAGATGGAAGTTGATGAGAATATGTTGTTACCAAACGCATTGAACAAAGAAAATGGAAAAGAACCCATCTGTGTGGTGTTGGAAGAAGGTCCTTGAATACTTGCTCTGGAAAATTTGTAGTTCATGGTCAGCTAGACGGGTTGCTGAGAAGCACCGTCGAGCGAGGGGGGAGATGGAGGTATATGACCCCCATCGTAAGGGAAATCATTATAAGGGGCTGAGGTTCCCCCCATGAACCCTTGTAGAGGATAGTTTGATCTCCCTGCCCCCAGACCCATGATCTATAGGGTGGAGTAGGATAGGACCAAGTTCATATCGAAGTCGGGCATCCTCTATGAAAACAAAGAGCCCTTCGCACTCTGTGTGAATGGAGCAGTGATCGTCGCCATAGACGGAATCAGACCACTGCCCGAGGTAGAGGCAGTCAAGACCATAGTGGTATGGATCTGCGAGGATGAGCTAGGAGGTGGAACACCCCCTGTGGTAGCAGTCGTTGAGGGAGTATGAGGACTCCCAGATGAAGTAGCAGCATTTTCTTCCATTGTTGCTTGCAAGACTATTTGACGCTCATGGTGAGTTACCCTTGGAGGGACAACTTGTACCATGATGGGTGTCGACATGTCAGTGATTGGGGATTTATACAGCCCAAGAGCTTCTTCTCTGAGTTCAAAAATAGTAGGCTCCTATGGATTTGATTGTTATCCTCTCGGGGATGGCTCAGGTACAGTTTCTTGTGGCTCAGCTACCTCAAATTACCCTTGCTGGTCAATTCTTCACCTTAGCGATGGCAGTGGTGGCTCCAATTCAACCGGTGGCAAGCCGAGAAGCCTTTGTGACTGGCAGAGTTCTTGATCTTCCACTTTTTGAGAAAATCAATGACACACTAGGGATTTTACTAACATTGAAAACCAACACACACTAGAAAAGTTCCTATGAGATAAAACAATCAAACCACTAACTAGTTGGAAGAAGAGTTACTAATCCAGGGGATCAAATTTTTCTCAAAATTCAAAGTGCTCAGAATCACTTCAAATTGAACAAGTACGTAGGCCTCGTCGTCACGAACCTAACGCAACTTGTTTGGGTTCAAACGGACATCGGATGAGAGAGATATCGCATTCTGTTCAAATCGTCAAATAGGCAAAAAAAATGTGTTGACTGTACAGTTCGTATAGTCCGTACGGATGTATACATGGCAGGGTCGTATGACATGTGGCAGGGCTGAGTTGAAAGGGTCGTACGACATGTGGCAGGTGTTGGTTGGCATTTGGACGATGAATCAGTTCTTGACACGTGGCTCGTTTGTGGCGAATGAAATGGCGACACGTGGCCCAATCAATGGCTGGCACGTGTGACCTGGACAGTGGTATAAAAATTTGGTAGTCGGTAGGACTAGACCCTGCAACCTCTGAGGCAAGGGGAAGAGATTTTGGAAGGGCTGCCCAACCGGCGTTCCCACCTATAGTTCTTAACATATATATGGGAATCAATTTATTTGAATTGCAATAGTTTTGAAATGGGACGCGGTCCAGGCCGGGGCTTAGCCCCAACCCCTGGTCATATATGTATTCCATGGAACCACCGGTGCACATGCGCTCCAACCCTTTTACCATATGTTATTAAACCTTGGCCCCTTTTTGTATGAGCGCGCGGTCACATGGACCCATATGTCCACGGTTTTGGTGGTTAGAGGCTGGGTGCGCCCTAACCGTCCTACAGTTCACACAATTTTGCGGTTGCACCTGGTGATAGGTTTTAACACAAATATGCGCATTGGGGCTAGGTTGAGGAGGCAGAGGTGCATTTTGGCGATCCATAGACAGCGAGTTTGAAGGGGAACTTCCAGGAAGCCTATCTTCTTCAATTTTTGGCAAAACGAGGTGCCGAAAAATTCCAGCTAGGGGTTTTTGGACATTCTGAAGCCATTGGAGCCATCTATTTGGAATTTTGAGCATTGTAAAGAACATATTTTATCACTTTGATAAAATAATATAAAAGATCCATTGGAAGCTGGACCAGGAGATGTAGCCCAAGAGAGGGGTGAACTCCTTTATCATTTGTTGTGTTATGTGTTTTCTATTCATTGTTATTTGTTGTTGTTTATATGCATCTTGAATGTGTTATTTCTATAAAAGTTGTGTTTGCAAAATTGATCCATTTGCATAAGAACAAACTTGCAAATATTTTCAAGAATACAAGTCTTTATCATTTTCAGATCAAGTTGGTATCAGAGCTTAGGTTTTTGAAGGCTTGATTATTTGCAAGTGTTTGTTTTCTGATGCTCACAAGGTTGAAACTCACAAGAGGAGAAGGTC
>JZKD02S1674551.1:432549-461085 GCA_000966675.3 Picea glauca
TTAGGGATAACTAGGAGATCATGTCTCGAGGCCCACAGGTCCTAGACATGGAGTACCGAGAGAAGGATTGACCTGAGCATGGCCCTGGAGGGCCTATCCTTTTCTTCTTCCATCATATTTATCTTTTCAGTAGCAATAGCATCCATCACCATCGGCTTGGTCTTGTATTGGAAGAGGTTCTTGCTCCATGAGGTAATTGGTCTAGGTATCATGGTATGTGTCACCTTTGATCATTGAAACTTTTAAATATATGCATCTGATTCCTTTTATCTCTAACAATTGTTTGGATCTTGCATTAGCCCACTTGAACATGCTTGGGGAGATTGACAGGGTTCCCTAGCAAGCCTATGCCCATAGGTCTTGGTTTGCCACTAGGGGAATTTCTGAAAATCCATCGTCTGCTCCCATCATAGCACCATTGTTTCATATTATCTCTCGCTCATTTATCCCATTCCCCTTGTCATGGCATTGGGTTGACCTATTTGTAGGATTTCACCTTATCTCATGGGATGAAGGGGATAAAGGCCCAGAAGGTAAAAGCATCTGGTAAAAGACAAAAGCCTAAAAATAAAACCTCGATATGCTTCACCCAAGGATCCTCGAGAAGGCAATAAAAGGCCTCTCAGCAAGAAACAAGAGGGACCCGGAAAATAACAAACAAGACCTAGTCAAAGGATAGGGGGTCTCATCACGAGCCAGCCTAATAGGTTCATGGGTACCTAGTAGTATGACATTTCCACCATCTGGTTACCATGCCAAGGCAGTGACCTCTAGTTGCATGGCCAAGGGAAAGGGGGTCTCATCATGAGCCATCCTTCTCATCTCTGTGAAATTACTTGTGGGTAACACTATCAGCTATGGTCACCATGCAAAGGTAGTGTCCTCTGGTTATCCCTTGAATAAAAAATAAAAAGAAGAAGAAAAAGCAAATAAAATAATAAAGCAAGAAAAAGAATAAAGGCAAGAATGGGCTTGGAAAAAATGCATCCATGATAGATACAGCTCACCTTCTACAAACGCACCCACATATAAATTTATGCATCCTTGACCCTCACTGCACCCACATGTCTGGACATCCCCTAGCCACATCACCTCACTTACATGGCTTGGATGAAATCTTCCTGGAAACTTTCCTTTTCTTGTGGATACTAGCCCAATAGGACATCTTGTCTTTTTCTCCAATCTTGTATTGCAGGTTTTCGTAATGTCTTTGAGCTATTGACTGATGTATTAGGGTTTTTATGCATATGTTTAATAATATTGATGATTATAAGTGATTAACATTGCTATGATCCCGGTGACTGATGAGCCCATGGAGGGCGTAGATTTTGATGTACAGGACCATGCCCGACGGACAAGTACCATTTGGACCAGTACACATGGGGAGATGACCAGTTTCGACCTCCATGGGGATGAAGATCCCACCAAATGGATGTTGAGACCCCATCAAGGGGTAGAGATAGGATGGAGATGGATCAAGGCTTTTTCACCAAAGAGGAAGAGGACGTTCCACCAGAGGCACTCTGGCAGGACTAGACCTGGGGGTAATGACCCCTTTTCAGTCGAACGCCAGCCTTGGAAGGCTTGGGACATCTCAAGATTCACTATGACATCATCCAACTTCATGGATGATTTTGGAGGCAGACTGGGAAGCAGTGGCACGTGTGGCATGTTGGAGAGGCCCCTGGGGGGCTAACGTTTTTCTCCTTAGTGTCTCATTTTCCCTAGAAAGGGATAGCACCTCCCTTGAAGGGGATTTTACTCTCATTTTTACTTGATTAGGGCCTTTTACTTAGAATTTAATGTAAAAACAGTATGATTTTGATATTATGGCCTTATCGACCTTTTTATGACCTAAAAAGTAAAATTAGGTCATTGATACACTATATATTGAGGGTTTTGACTCTCATTTTTATAATCAATTATCACTCACTCATAGTGAGGTCTGATTTTAGCACCCTATTGGGGTTTTTGGCTGAACTAGTTATGCGCACTTGTTGAAGGAAGAGATTTTTTGGCATTTATGGTGTTTCTCTTGAAGGAAGGTGTTACAACTAGGGTTTGCATGGTTATTTCTTCATGAATTATAAGTGTTTTTTATGAAAAACTTCTTATTGAATGGCTGTGGTTTAAATTTCTTTCATATTGCTTATAAATTTGCTAAATCAAAACCCTAGGGGACAAACACACAAGTAGGTCGTTGTCTCATATCCCTTGTAAGAGAAGCTTGAAGCCATTGAAGAGGAAAGAGAGAGCCTAACCATAACTACACTCCTTTTTCCTTCTTCCTATATTCTAGTCGTACCTTTATAAATCCAAGAGAGGGAGACGTCCTAGGCCTAGGTTATCTACACCTAGGGCCATTTTTCCTTAGGATTTGAAGAAAGAGCCTTGTCGCAGCAACACTCTCCCTCTTTAAGCTCTCTCATCTTGTTTTTTGTGCTTTGTCTGAGATAGCCATTTTCCAGGAAGGAGGAGAGAGCACGAGGCCTTTATTTTGCAACACCGGAGTGAGCCTCTCTCCCCTAGGGTTCTATCTTTGAGGCCCTGCTTTAGAAGCACCTTGAAACCTTTCCCTCTAGTCCTTTGGAATTTCATCCCCTCCAACTTTTCCATCCTTCAATTCTTGACTCCATTTAACCCTAAGGCACTGATCTCCAACCTCCAGCGTTGAAGTGAAATCAAATCCAAACACTCTCAAACTTCTTTTAAACTGAAACCCTAACCTTCTAACCCTAGAATGTTGACGTCGCCCTTGGTTATTTCATCTTGATGCAGCAATGTTTCATTTTATAAGCAATTGAATGGTAGTTAAGAGAATTTATTGGATTGAGTGTTGATTTGTTACATTGAATGCTATATCGTTCCCATATTTATTGACAAGTGACATATTTATCATTTCCATTTTGCAAACATAGATTTCATCAATATTTACTATCAAATTTCTTACATTAAATATCAAATAGTCATTGATTTATGAAGTACTACCCAATATTGCACGTATTAGTCTCCTTGTTGTGTTGTCTCAAGAAGGTGCTTTTCTTTTCTTTGGTTATACTCTATTATTGGTTGTTTATCCAGGACTATTTGACAGGTGGTAATCTGTGAGGGGGGAATTTTTCTTTGTACTATTAGCCTTTTCCTTTTCAAAACCCCAGGTTACCAGGGACGTCTCCCCTTGGCCTAGCCTCCCTAAATAGAAAGAGCCTCCCCATTGTGGTGACATTGGGTGCGGAAGGTTCTTGTTTCTCCATTTTGACCTACTATTCTTTATCCTTTCTTGCATATACAAACTGTGCGATAACATTTTGGTGTCGTTGTAGGGGAACACTACGTCAATTCTCCTCAAACAAAAAATATTTTCGGTAAGCCTTGCCTCAGAAACCTTTACTTACAAGCTTACCTGGCGACTCCACTAGGGTGTTTTCCCTATTTCTTTGATAGTTTCAAGAAAACTATCTAGCGATCCCATAAACCAAAAAGAGGTTCAGTAATCCTCCTTTTTCTTACAAAAGGAAGCCTCCCAGGAGCTCTCCTGTTGTCAAATCACTCTTCGGGAAAAGCCTTCCTTTAAGAATCATGTCTAGCTCTCAGACCGCTACAACGAACCCAGACAACAATCAAAGACAATGGTTGTATACTCTTTTTAAACCGTTAGACATGTCAGTTATACCAGGCTACCCTAGGAAAATGCCATCCAAGTATGACAAGTGGTTGCCTAAATTCACCAGTACTGATGCAATCAATGTCAAAGAGCACATGAACAACTTTTGGGCATTTTTCCAGCTTCATCCCATTAGTGACAATGTTGAAGATTTGGTCATGAAGTTGTTCTCCACTACTCTTTATGATGCCTCAAGGCACTGGCACCGAAGCCTTCCTGATGGAGGCATCAAAACCATGGATAGACTTGAAGAGGCCTTTCTCAAAATATGGAGTTTCAAAGAAGACCCCAATATGCTCCTCACCCGACTGAATAACCTTGCCAAATATGAAAATGAATCCATTTGGGAGTTCCACACCAGATTCGAGACTTTACTGCAAAGAATTCCTGCAAGCCATCATCTAAAAGATGACTACCTCGTCCATGTTTACACCAGATCTTTCAATGGCCAACTAGGGTATCTTCTTAGAGATAACAACCCCCAGTCCATTCAAGAAGCCCAAGAGCTCGCTACTAAAATAGAGGGAAACCTCCTTTCATCCAAGATCGATCCTTTTTCTAACCCAAGGGGAAGAATAGACACTAAACCAAATATAGTTCACAATGCTTAGCCTACTTCAGATCTATGTACCAGTATCACCAAGCTACAAGCCTCTATGGATGGTATCATAAATAATCAAGAGGAAATGATGAGTAGGATTTTCAAATTGGAAAGATCTCATACCCAAGCACCCAGGGTCCCGTACAAAGGGCAATTCTAGAAGGGAGGCCAATTTTATAAACCAAAATATGAGCATGAAGTTCCAAATACCTTGGCCCCTGCAAACATTGTTGATGAAAATCCTTGGTGCCTAGAATGCAGCGAAGCACATTGGGAGCATGAGTGTCCTTACAATGGTGGACATCAACAAGTCAACAACATGGATTGTTTCATGGAGCTTCCTAAAATAAATATCACCTATGCAGAACATCAGGTAGCCGTGAAAGAAGAATCCAGATCAGCAAGGATGGCAGTAATAAACAACATGGACCAGGAATCACGAGGGAAGCTAAAGAAATAAGAATTCTAGGTGTACAGAAGAAAAAATTTGAAACAACCTGTTAATGATCAGGCAAAGCCTCCACCCATGGAAATACTTCTTCCCAAGACATACAAGGCTGGTAAGGTTGACCTGAACTTTGACTTCGAAGGGGCATTATCAAAAATGCATGTAAACGTCCCCCTGAGAGAAGAAATCAAGAACCCATCCATCAAGGAACTCTTTGACACTTTATTTTCGGGATCAGATGAACACATGGACCCCCCTATTATGTTGCAAGCTGATCAATTCAGGGTCCAATATGGTGAGAACCCTCCTTTCTTCATGACGTTAGCAATGAATGGCAAGAACCTCAACAATTGCATGTTAGATACAGGTGTTGGTGCCAACATGATGTCACTCAAAGTCATGCAACAAGTGGGTTTGAAGGTCACGCGGCCTTATAGAAATGTATGTGGCTTCAAATTTAAAGCCATACCCACACACAGGGTGGTTGAGAATGTTGAAGTTTGCCTGAAGGAGTACCCAGAGAATATGGTCCACATTGACATCGTGGTAGTTGATGTCCCAGATGTGTGGGGGATGTTGTTATCTAGGAAGTTTGCTGCAATTTTAGGTGGCACCCTTGAGATGGACCTCACATTCTTGCAATTGCCTTTGAAAAATGGAACAATAGGTCATCTCCTCAATGTGTCAATAACCGGGGACCATGTGCAAGATATTACTCACCCCGTCAATAATAACAAAGAAAAATATGAAATTATACAAACTCTTCAAAAGTATTCTCCAGAAGATATTCCCTTTACAACGGAAGAGGATTTTGATCAGATCAAATGGCCCAAGAAGGAAGAATACCAACAACTCCTAGATGAATTCAAGAACAAAGAGATTGGAACAGTGAAGATATTAAAGAAACATGAAGATGATGTACAAATTTACCCATCTCAACAAGGAGTGTTTACAGAAGAAGCCCACCCTCCTCCCTCGGCACAATATAGTAGGGTTGTCCAAGGAACGACCAAATACAAAGTCAGAAAGTACAAAGAGGGAGACATGGTATGGATGTGGGATACCCAAAAAGGAGATCCAACTAATGTAAAAGGAAGCACTCAGTCATGTCTTGGACCCCTCAAAGTTGGAATGGAATCAGTTAACAACTCATATTATCTATCCACTTTAGAGGGAAGAAGGCGCCCATTACCTATCAGTGGGCACCTCCTCAAATTCCACCAAGGTGGGGGGACCTGACTTCACAGGTAAGTGCAGGTAAGTAGGCATTTTGTATTCATGTGTTATACCATTTGCATTTCATGTTAGTTTTCTTTCACATTTTCATTATTGATTGTTTTCTTTCATCTTATATATATCTATGTATGTTGGGGTGGCATTACTGCCCCATTTTTGTTACTAATGCCCCTATCGAGATTGAGCAGGTCTACAGATTATGCCAAAGATGTTGAGGTTCTAATGCGCTCTATGGTGAGCACATGTCTCCGAGTTGGAGCCAGATGTTATCCCTGATTTTTAGGGATAACTAGGAGATCATGTCTCGAGGCCCATAGGTCCTAGACATGGAGTAGCGAGAGAAAGATTGACCTGAGCATGGCCCTGGAGGGCCTATCCTTTTCTTCTTCCATCAAAATTGTCTTGTCAGCAGCAGCAGCGTCCATCACCATCAAGTTGGTCTTGTATCGGAAGAGGTTTTTTCTCCATGAGGTAATTGGTCCAGGTATCAAGGTATGTGTCACTTTTGATCATTGAAACTTTTAAATATATGCATTTGATTCCTTTTATCTCTAACAACTACTTGGATCTTACATTAGCCCACTTGACCATGCTTGGGGAGATTCACAGGGTGCCCTAGCAATCATGTGCCCATAGGTCTTGGTTTGCCACTAGGGGAATTTCTAAAAATCCATTGTCTGCTCACATCATAGTACCATTGTTTCATCTTATCTCTCGCTCATTTATCCCATTCCCCTTGTCATGGAATTGGGTTGACCTATTTGTAGGATTGCACATTATCTCATGGGAAGAAAGGGATAAAGGCCCAGAAGGTAAAAGCAGTTGGTAAAAGACAAAAGCCTAAAAATGAAACCTCGATATGCTTCACCCAGGGATCCTCGAGAAGGAAATAAAAGGCCTCTCAGCAAGAAACAAGAGGGACCCAGAAAATAACAAACAAGACCTAGTCAAAGGACAGGGGGTCTCATCACGATCCAGCCTATTAGGTTCATGGGTACCTAGTAGTATGACATTTCCACCATCTAGTTACCATGCCAAGGAAGTGACCTCTAGTTGCATGGCCAAGGGAAAGGGGGTCTCATCACAAGCCAACCTTCTCATCTCTGTGAAAGTACTTTTGGGTAACACTGTCATCTCTGGTCAGCATGCCAAGGCAATTTCCTCTCGTTATCCCTTGAATAAAAAATAAAAAGAAGAAGAAAAAGAAAATAAAAGAATAAAGCAAGAAAAAGAATAAAGGCAAGAACTCACTTGGAAAAAATGCATCCATGACAGGTACAGCTCGCCTTCTACAAAGGCACCCACAGATAACTTTATGCATCCTTGGCCCTCACTACACCCACATGTATGGACATCCCCTAGCCACATCACCTCACTTACATGGCTTGGATGAAATCTTCCTAGAAACTTTCCTTTTCTTGTGGATACTAGCCCAACAAGACTTCTTGTATTTTTCTCCAATCTTGTATTGCAGGTTTTTGTAATGTCTTTGAACTATTGAGTGATGTATTAGGGTTTTTATGCATATGTTTAATAATATTGATGATGATATGTGATTAAAATTTCTATGATCCCAGTGACTAATGATCCCATGGAGGGCGTATCTTTTGATGTGCAGGACCATGCTCAACGGACAGGTACCATTTGGACTGGTACACATGGGGAGATGACCAATTCGGACCTCCATGGGGCTGAAGATCCCACCAGATGGATGTTGAGACCCCATCAGGGGGTAGAGACAGGATGGAGATGGATCAGGGCTTTTGCATCGAAGAGGAAGAGGACGTTCCATTAGAGGCACTCTGGCAGGACTAGACCTGGGGGGAATGACCCCTTTTTAGTGGAACGCCAACCTTGGAAGGCTTGGGACGTCTTCATATTCACCATGACATCATCCAACTTCATCGATGCTTTTGGAGGAATACTGGGCAGTAGTGGCACATGTGGCATGTTGGAGAGGCCCCTAGGGGGCTAACGTTTTGCTCCTTGGTGTCTCATTTTCCCTAGAAAGGGCTAACACCTCCCTTGAAGGGGATTTTACTCTCATTTTTACTTGACTAGGGTTTGCATGGTTATTTATTCATGAATTGTGAGTGTTTTTTCTGCAAAACTTCTTATTGAATGGTTGTAGTTTAAATTTCTTGCATATTGCTTATAAATTTGTTGAATCAAAACCCTAGGGGACAAACACACAAGTAGTTCGTTGTCTCATGTCCCCTAATAGAGAAGATTTAAGCCATTGAAGAGGAAAGAGAGAGCCTATCCATAGCTACACTCCTTTTTCCTTCTTCCTTTATGCTAGTCGTACCTTTAGAAATCCAAGAGAGGGAGACCTCCTACACCTAGGTTATCTACACCTAGGGCCATTTTTCCTTAGGGTTTGAAGAAAGAGCCTTTCCACAAAAACACTCTCCCTCTTTAAGCTCTCTCGTCTTGTTTTTTGTGCTTTATCTTAGCTAGTCGTTTTCCAGGAAGGAGGAGAGAGCACGAGGCCTTTCTTTTGCAACACCAGAGTGAGCCTTTCTCCCCTAGGGTTCCATCTTTGAGGCCCTACATTAGCAGCACCTTGAGACCTTTCCCTCTATTCCTTTGGAATCTCGTCCCCTTCAACTTGTGCATCCTTCACTTTCTGACTCCATTTAACCCTAAGGCACTGATCTCCAGCCTCCAGCATTGAAGTGAAATCAAATCCAAACACTCTCAAACTTCTTTTAAATTGAAACCCTAACCTACTAACCCTAGAATGTTGACGTCACCCTTGGTTATTTCATCTTGATGCAGAAACATTTCATTTTATAAGCAATTGAATGGTAGTTAAGAGCATTTATTGGATTGAGTGTTGATTTTTTACATTGAATGCTATATCGTTCCAGTTTTTATTGAAAAGTGACATATTTATCATTGTCATTTTACAAACATTGATTTCGTCAATATTTACTGCCAGATTGCTTACATTAAATATCAAATAGTCATTGATTTATTAAGTACTAACCAAGATTGCACGTATTAGTCTCCTTGTTGTGTTGTCTCAAGCAGGTGCTTTTCTTTTCTTTGGTTATACTCTATTATTGGTTGTTTAGCCGAGACTATCTGATTGGTGGTAATCTGTGAGGGGGAAATTTGTCTTTGTACTATTAGACTTTGCCCTTTCAAAACCCTAGGTTACCGGGGACGTCTCCCCTGGGCCTATCCTCCCTAAATAGAAAGAGCCTCCCCATTGTGGTGACATTGGGTGGGGAAGGTTCTTGTTTCACCAGTTTGACCTACTATTCTCTAGCCTTTATTTCATATACAAATTGTTCGATAACAGGGTTAACCACTTTCCATAAATAGAAATTTCTCTAATACTTTATCATTTAAATATTCCTTCTTGATTTTGTCACCATACTTTATCATTTATTGATTTTGTCACTTCTCTTTATTATTTAAATCATCCACCTTGACTTTGTCACTTTACTTTATCATTTAACTCATGATTTCTTCTTTTAGGTCACTTTGACTTCTTTGACCTTGGGGGCTTCAAGCCTTCATGTGGGGGTCCTTCATATTCATAAGGCCATAACTCTCAAACCATGAGGATTTATGTGACATTCCACATACCACCAGAAATGGCATGAAAAGATCTATCCATCTAGGATAGTTTCACCAACAATTTCCTTAATCTTCATTTCATTATTCCACATACAAGCATGGGTCCTCCAACCATTCTTCTAAGATAACTCAATCCACAAAGTGTCTTCCCATGAGGGCTTTCACCATAAGGGGACCACTTTGGTGTTCATCCATTTATGTACCTTATCAATCATGATAAGACAATAATGAGAGCTTGGGTCCTCCAACCATTCTTCTAGGATAACTCAATCCACAAAGTGTCTTCCCGTGAGGGCTTTCACTATAAGGGGACCACTTTGGAGTTCATCCATTTGTGCACCTTATCAATCATGATAATACAATAATGAGTCATCCATACATTTTTCCAACAATGCATCATATACCAATGAAACCACATCGATCTATCTTCATCATGTATCAATGACAACTCATTGATCCATCTTAATCATATCAATGACAACTAATTGATCCATCTTCATCTATGCATTCTCATCAAGGAAAATACATATTACATTACATCAATCATCAATCAATCACTTGACATCAATCAATGGCATCAATCAATCAAACCATTGGCATTAATGACAACATGATTCAACACCATGCTTACCCTATTCCACTGGCATAATCCAACGGCCGAGAAATATTCCTGAGAATCTTAAATCAATGACCAGTGTTATTTCGTGACTTCTCCCTTCAGCGCTTCAGACATGTTTGTTGGTAGGAGAACCTAGATATCCCCAGAGGTTGTAATCCTGGGGTGATGTGGAATGCTTACATGTATCTTTTGACATGGCACTGGTTGAGTGGTTGCCACATGTCACCTTGATTCATGACTTTCGTATACCTTATATGACAAATGAGCCTTGACACTTGTCACCAGTTGATTGGGCCACACGTCATCTTTGTATTTTGTCGCATGTCTCCCTATTGAAACATGGCTTTGCACTTTGTGGCTTCATTACTTCATGGCTTCGAGGGTTTTGGTTGTTTGGGACTCCTCGTAATACCGGAGTGGTAAACGTCGGGTTGACTATTCCTTCCCTCCACAATGGTTTTTTGGATTTTATGACTTTGGGGTTTCAGCCTTTGGGTACTCTTGGTTTATATTAACTTCTTATCGTCGAAGTAGTTCAATGTCTAGTTTGACCACCTGATCAAATGTCTTTCATTTCTCTTGAGGTGACATAATGTGCCTTACCATGTCCTTCCACTAAACTCGATCAGATGGTCGAGAATTATTTTGAATTCCCTCTTTTGATCTAACGACTGGCGGGATTTTTTGACTTTGCAAGTTTGAGCCTTTGCCTTGTCTCTAATTTTCACTGAAGTGGTGAAGTTTTGGAGGTATTTATCTATGGTTGAGGACTAACCTGAATTTTCTCCACAAGACTTGGTGGTCAGCATTCACTTCACGGTTTAGGAGGTTTCAAGGATTTGTGTCTTATGGGGTGCACTTATCATGTCCTTCCACTTGGTTCTAACTAATGATCAAGATAAATCCAAACTAATCTAACGGTTGTGATTACTCCCAAATTTTGAATGACGATTAGGATTCCAGGATCCTTCACAAAGGGTTATTCTATGCAGGCTTTGGCTTCTGCATGATTTGATTGTCTTGGATTGTCACAAATTTTCTCAATATGATCTAACAATCTCAGATTTCTCCTACGCGATTTCTATAGTGCTATATCTTCTGAGCTTTGATCTCATCACTTGCATTATGTTGACATCAATGACAATATCATACCACTGTGTCCAACATTTTCCCCCTTTGGCATTGATGGAAACCTTTTCTTTGAAATATTTTTATTTATTTTTCTTGTCAATTTCCTCCCCCCTTTGACAGCAATGACATAAGTCATATTTCTTCGCTCCCCCTGTTTCGATGCTCCCCATGCCCATGTGTCCCTTTTCCTCTAATGCGACTTTTGTGGTTTTAATGAGGTATGTGAATTACTCCTAATTTATGTCGAATATTTTCAAAGGTACTCCTAGGAAAAGGTTTTTTGAATATGTCTGCAATTTGTTTTTAGTTTTCCACATACACTACTTTAACAACTCTTTGAGTAACCTGATATCTTAAGAAATGGTATCTGATTGGGATGTGTTTGGTTTTAAAATGCATTACTGGATTTTTGGAGATACTTGTGGCACTAGTGTTATCACAATTAATAGTAATGGGATCATCATATATTATTTGTAAATCTTCTAATGTTTTCTTCAACCAAAGAACTTGTGTGAAGCAAGATGCAGCAGCAATGTATTTTTCCTCTTCTATGGATAGTGATGTGGATGTTTGTTTCTTACTTAACCATGCTACCAGACATTTTCCTAGAAAAAATACTCCCCCACTGGTTCTTTTCTTGTCATCTATACTACCAGCCCAATCTGCATCAGTGTATGCATTTAATGTAAAGTATTTATCTTTTGGATACCATAATCCAAATTCTAAGGTCCCTTTAAGATATATGAATATTGTTTTTACTTATTTTAGATGAGTTTCCCTAGGTGCAGATTGAAATCTCCCCACTAGTCCTACATCCTACATGATGTCACGTCTAGTTGTTGTTGAATAGAGAAAACTTACGATCATTGATCTGTACATAGTTTGATCTACTTTTGGTGAGTCATCATCTATGCTTAGTTTACATCCAGTGACCATGGGATTACTTACAAGTTTAATATATTCCATTTGGAATTTCTTCAACATTTCCTTGATATATTTGGTTTGGCAAATAAATATTCATTTTTCTGATTGAGTGACTTGTAAACCTAAGAAAAAAGACAGTTCTCCCAGCATAGACATTTCAAACTCTTTTTGCATTTTAGTTGCAAATTTTCTTCTCATTATAGTAAGATTACACCCAAATATGATATCATCGACATATACTACCACAACAATCATATTTTTATATATAAGTTGTTGTCAGTAGTCCCTCTCTTATATCCTTGTTTTTGTAGGTATTGATCTAGCCTTGAAAACCATGCTCTTGGGGATTGCTTAAGATCATACATAGCTTTCTTTAGATTTCACACATAGTCTTGATTTTATGTTAGCATGAATCCTTCTAGTTGTTCAACATAGACTTCTTCTTATAGAGTTCCATTCAAAAATGCTGACTTGACATCCATCTGATAAATATTGAAATTTTTTAAGCATGCAAATGCTAGGAACATTTTGATGACTTCTAGTCTTGCTACTAGAGAAAAAGTCTCTTCAAAATCAATACCTTCTACTTGAGCATACTCTTTGCAAACTGATATGTCTTTGTTCTTTATAATCTCCCCATTTTCATTTAGTTTGTTCTTGAAGATCCACTTAGTTCCTACCACATTCTTGTCCTTAGGTCTTGATATATGGTTAAGTTTTTCATTCATTGCCTTTGTCCAATAGTTACTTTTGTTGGATTCTCTAAATGATTTAGGTTCTATCATAGACAACATTGCATGTTCTGAGTCAAATCTGAGTTTCCTTCTTGTTTCCACTCCTTCATTTCTGTCTTCAATGATTTGACTCTATGGATGGTTCTTTTGACCTCTTTTTGATGGAGATTTTGGCAAGGGTGTTTCTTCATTGTATTCTTCATCAGTATATGGTTCATTTTTATGTGTTTCTTTATCATCATCTTCTTGCTAAGATTCTTTATCAACATCTTCTTGCTGAGATTATTTATCATCATCTTTTTGTTGAGATTCTTTATCAAATTTTGATATGTCTTGGGATATGCTCTTCTTTAGTTTTAGATCTTCTATATTGACATTTGTTCTTTCCACTATCTTGAGTAGTCTAATATTATAACATCTGTATGATTTCTTATTAGGTGAATAACCTAAAAATATGCCTTCATCAGATCTTGGATCAAACTTTCCTAAATTATATTCATAATTCTTAATATATCATTTACTTCCAAAAACTCTAAAGTGTTTTACATATGTTGGCCTACTAAACCATAGCTCATAAGGATTTTTTTCATGGTTGGGTCTCAATTGAGCTCGATTAAGTATGTGTAATGTTATGTAAATTGCATCTTTCAAAAAAAAATCTGGAAGCCTGGTTTCATTTAACATGGTTATTGCATCTTCTTGGACTGTTTTGTTTTTCCTTTCCACCACATCATTGTGTTGAGGGGTCCTGGGAGTTGAAAATTGTCTTTTGATACCATGATTTTCACAAAATTTAATGAACTCTTTAGAGGTGAATTCTCCTCCATTGTATGATCTCAGACATTTAATTGTGAGATATGTTTCATTCTCTACAAGGACTTTATATATTTTGAACTTCTCAAAGGCTTCCGAATTTTCTTTTAGAAAGTATACCCAAGTCATTCTTGGGTAATCATCAATGATCAACATAAAATAATGTTCTCCATAAATACTTTTAGTTCTTGTAGGTCCACATAGATCTGTGTGAATAAGTTCGAATGGTTTTTTTGTTCAATGTTTTTTTTTGTTTTGAAACTAGTTCTTGTTTGCTTCCTTATTTGACAATGTTTATAAATAGAGTCTGAAGGCTTAATAACTTTTGGTAGATCCTTTATTTCCTCCTTATTATTGGCTTTGATTAAGATGTCAAAGATTAAATGTTCCAACCTTATATTCCATAGCCAGCTTTCATCTTCTTAACTTAAACAACATTTTTTTGCTTCATCCATATCAAGGATGTACACATTTCTAGATGTTTTTGGTGGAACTGATACTAGCTTTCCGATATATTTTCTTTTGATCACACGTTTTTTATAATCAAAGGTAAGTATGTGACCCTGATCACATGTCTGACTTACACTTAGGATATTAGATTTGATATTTTATACCAAAAGTACATTTTTTGCTTTGGTCTTGTCATTCCCTAGGTTGACAGTGCCTTTTCCCAGTATCTTAGCTGACACATTATCTACAAAGGTGACTTTTCCCTTTTCTTTCATCTTTAACTTGAGAAATTTGATTTGATATCCAATCATTTTCTTAGAACATCCATTGTCTATATACCACTGAGATCCTTGGTTTTTTTCATATAGGGAAACTTTACACTTTGTTTTCTTTTTCTTTTTCTTCTTCCATACCTTTTGATTGTTGGGAATATTTATCTTTTTGTCATACTTTGACAATCTCCATTCACTAGCTTCATGACCATAGTTGTTGCATTTGTAACATTCAACATTGTAGTCTTGTAAGGGAGAGGAGTTATAATTTCTTCTTTTTGCATTATTCTTATTGTTTTCATATCTTTGAACATTTCTTGGATTGTATTTTCTATAAGCTTTACAATATATTAGTTTATGTCCAAAATTATTTCAGGAATAGAAATATCCAAAGAAGATATATTGATTTATGTTAGAGGGATTCCTTCTGATGATTCCATTCTTCTTTTCATATTTTTCTTTAGCAGGGAGTGCAGATTTTTGTTTATTTGGGACAGTTTTCAATGGTATTATCCTTTTCTTATTTTCTTCTCTTCTTATGGATTTTTTAAGAGCATCTACATAGCTAATTGGTTGTTTTTCATTCTTCTATTTTGTAGAGGGATCATATCCCATTCTTGTCTTATCAATTGATGATCTCTGAGTGCCAAGAATGTTGTTCAAGATTTTTGAGTTGTTTTCAAACTTAGATTGAATGTCTCATTTTTCTAGTTTCCCTTTTAGTTGAATTATTTCATCCTCCAATATCTTACATGTTTGTTGTTTTTCATTGAGTTATTTATTCAAGATTTCTTATTTTCTTTTGGTTTCTTGGAGTTGGGTATTTAACTCAATAATCAATTGTTCTAAGTCACTAATGATTTTGGAAACCTCTTTTTCTCTTGATTTTATAGTTTCTTCAAAATCTAGAAGTTGTTCCCTTAGTAACTTGTTTTGTTTTTTAGATTTTCTTAGTTCTTCAAATGCATGGATAAATTCTTCCTCAAGGTTCACTTCTTCTTCGTCTTCTAAATGATTATCATCTTGATTTTTCATTCCCATAAATATAATCTTTGGCTCATCTTCTTCACTTTCTTTAGATGAGCTACTATCTTCTTGGGTAAAGAAAGTTTTCTTATTCTTGTAGAATATCCTTTTATCTTTGGTTTTGTTCTTTTTCTGATCTTTGAAAGTTCTTTCATCATCACTTTTCTCCTACTTAGGATAGGGACATTTATTGGCAAAGTGTCCAATTTTTCCACAATTGAAACATATTAGAGGAAACTTTCCTTTGTATTTCCCAGTCCCTCTCTTGAGTTTCTTCATGAAGATGGAAACTTCTTCATCATATATATATGATAACTCTTCATTGGTCTTTTGCTCCTGCTTCTTCTTTGTTTTAGATTCCTTAAAGGTTGTTTCTCCTTTTGAGGGTTTTTCCTTCCCTGTCCTCATCTCATATACTATAAGAATTCCATGGAGATCATCTACTATGAATTTGTCAAGTTCTGGTCTATCTTCAATTGTGGAAACCTTGGCATCATACCTCATAGGTAAGGACCTTAATATATTTTGTACAATAGTTTTGTCTGATATTTCTTCTCATGATACTCTGATTGAATTAACTACCTCATCTACTCTATGAAGGTATTCAATAATGTTCTCTTCTTCTTTCATCATCAAATTTTCAAACTGAGCTCTGTCGGTTTGCAATTTGGCTTCCTTGTGATGCAGGAGCATCACTCCACGTCATCAAGCACCAGCTAGCCAGCACATCAAGCATGCATTCAATGGAAGGAGAGAGGCGCAGCCCTCTCATTTTTCAAATTTTGAAAATGTAATTAAATGATTGTAAGGCCAAAGAGACAAGCTGTGCCTTTGAGTAGGTTGTAGTTAGTGTCACCTTTAATGGCTGACATGTTGATGGGAAACTAGATCCAATTCAGATTAGATGGCCCATTTAATGTAATTCATTGTAATTAATGAGAGTTGGTGAGAATGGAGGGAAGCGCTCGAGGATCCCCCTTTTGTAAAAAGAACCTTTGTATCTGTAGGTAGTTAGTCGGTAGAGAGGAATTAGAGTAGAGAGTAAGGAGGAGAGACGTGAGCAGAGAGGTCTTGAGAGAGAGCTGAGACTTGTTACAGTCCAACCTTTGTAAACACATTTGTATAGACTTATAGATTAATAGAAAAGAAGTTTTTCCTGCATATGGTTGTTCATGTATTTATGTTTCATGAATGAATGTTGTAGGTGTATGTTTATGCATTTGAATGTCACCTGTATGTTGTAGATACAGGTTATAGATAGATTTTACTATCTGTCTGTGAGTTTGTTGGTTTCTATCTGGGTTCTTTAGGCCGTGCAAGGAGTGCACAATAGAACATTGGAAGTTCTTAAGCCAGCGCAAGGAGTGTGCATTTGAGCTCTGTGGAGTCAGAAAGAACATGCAAGGAGTGCACACTAGAAGGATTCACAAACTTAAAGGAAGCCTCAGAGTTACTGAATACTCTGGAGAAGGAATTGTGCAAAGGAAGGCATAGAGAAGAAACATAACTACTGAAGGTTTTGTAGAGCTCTTCCAGGAGGGCATTGAGCGTGTGCAAGTTTTCATAGGAGGGACTCTATTTCGGGTTCTAAGAAGAAGGAGAAGTGTCACAGGAAAGACACTAACAGAGTTGCAGAATACTCTGTTGGCTTAGCAAGGAGTGCTTGAGTAGGAGGCTACCAGGAGGGCACCAAGTTTCCCTCTAAAGGAAAGGACGAGGGCTGAGACCCTTAGAGACTGAGCAAGTTTGAGAAGCTTAGGAGGGACAGCGTTTCTATAATGCAGATGAGACCCAAAGGAACCAGGCTCGCAAGAGGAAGAGTCAAAGGTCGAAACCTTCGAGACTTAGGAAATCTTCTTAGTCAAAAAGGAAAGGAATCTCAGGAAGGATAGTTCCTTAGTGCACCAAGTAGAAACAGAGTGAGAAAAAGGTCGAGAAACCCTTTGAGGTTTCACAGTTGATAAAGCTCAGGAATTCAGCATTTCGGAGTTCGGGGTTTGGAGCGGTAAGGGATTTTGGAGTCGCTGCATCACGAACTCCCGGTAGGTGAAATCATGCCAGCCATCAGATCTGGAGTGTAGTGGCCCGAGAGCCACTAGATCATGGATACGTGCACAGGAGGAGCGCACATAGGAGGTGCACAGAAGATCAAATCGTGACCATCAAATCTCGCGTAAAGGACAGATAGCCATCAAATCCGAAAAGAGGAGAACGAGGTTTAACCCTCATAGAAGCATCGTGATCGTCCATCAAGGAGGACACGTGGAAAGCGATCAAGGTTTTTTGGAAAAGGCCCAAAAGATTTTGGTTCCAGGAGGACTGGGCCATTGATCTCTCATAGGGAGAGATTTTGGCATTTCGGGAACCAGGGATTCGAAAGCCAGAGGACAGGAGGGAATGCTCACATCGTAGTTTCACTAATCGTGAAAGCCGGTAGCACTTTGTCGTGGACTGTCATTTCATCATTTCGGGACCCGGGTGTTCGAGAGGCCAGGAGTCGGGAGACGTGGAGTCCCGACTCGTGAAGTCGCGAAATCCCAAAAGCAGACGATGCCAGAATAGCACGAGTCGGAGCTGTTAAGCCCTTTTTAGCATTTCAGAAACCGAGAGTTCAACAGCGAAGGAGTCATGAGACAGGGAGTCCTGACTCGCGAAATCGCGAAATCATGAATTCCAAAATCCTGAAAAGAAGACATGGTCACGGGTAGATTTCGGCATTCCGAGGTCCGGGAGTTCAAAGGACCAAGAACCGTCTGCAGCCGGAATCACGAAATCATGAATTCTGAAATCCCGAAAGAGGACCGTGGTCGCAGGTAGTTTTCGGCGTTTCAGCGACTGGGAGTTGGAGGGAGAAGGAGTTTGGGAGAGCTCGCATGCAGGAGTCCTGAAACCCCGAAACCCGAAAGGTGTTGGTTCAGAACAGGAAAGAGCGCCGAAAGCGGAGCACGTGCATAGGTTTTCTCAAGGCTTGTGCCAGAGGACAAAGGGACTTGTGGATTTGTTCGAAAGGTTCCAATAGGAGCCTGAAGAGATATTTCGGCTCATAAGAAGAACGATCCAGAGACCGGGAGGTCAGTGGACCCTGCTGAGGTAGGGAGTCTGCATCACCTTGACTTTGATATCTCATTCATATATAACCTCTAGTTTGTCCCAAATATCTTTAGCTGAATTAAAATGCATTAACTTAATAAATATGGGATTTGTTAATCCTCCTAGAATGGCATTGACTGCTCTTGAGTTTTCATTGCAAATCTTCTTTATTGCAGTATCTATGGGTGGAGTAGTTGGTGTAGTGTAACTATTTTATACATATTTCCAAACATCAAAACCAAGAGCCAGCATGTAGCTTTTCATTCTTATTTTCCAAAGAGCATAACCATCCCCTTAAAAAAATGGTGTTTTGTTGGAATACATTCCCTCTTGTTGATCTGTTTCTTTCAGGATCTACCTTCCAGTGATTAGACTATGCTTAAGGCATTGTCCCTGATACCAATTGTTGGAAATACTAAGAGGGGGATGTGAATCAGTATTACCTTTTTAAACAATTAGTAATTAATTTTTTATTTTAATTATCACAATAGATCATTAATGGAATTGTATTTAAAAAATCAATTATATATATCAAGAATTACAAATTTTATAAAGAATAATTTGTGATTGTGAAGGATGCCAATCCTCTTTAGAGCAGCAAATCTTGAAGACGCAAATCCCCTTCTTCAGGGCACCAACCCTAGGAAGCACCAACTCCCTTGTTTTAGGGAACCAACCATAGGAAGCACCAACTCCCTTATTTTAGGGAACAAACCCTAGGAAGCACCAACTCCCACTTTTCCACACTTTACTTAGTAAAGGATATGACTCCTTCCTTGCTCCTCCCTTCAACTCTCACTGCATAAGTATCTTCATTTTTTCCTTCTTGGACTCTACTTCTACTTTGATCTTTTGATCTAGACTACAAAGACACTTTCTTATTCACTGTTCTTTATTGCTTATATATGCTTCCAACTAGTGTGAGCTTTGAAGCATTGTGTCCCTTTGTTTGAAACATTGTACCTCTTCATTTAAATTATCAATAATGACTTCTATTTTTATTATTATTAATAGTTTGGTAAAGACTTCAAATATTTTGAAAAATGTTCATAATTTTAACCATTCATTGATTATTTTCTTGTTTTGGATTTGAATATCTGCAAACATGTGCTTCCTTTCGAACCATTATTTTCAAATGACTGTGAGCTCGTTACTACGGACTTAATCTCCATTTGTGCCTATTTCAATAAACTTCCCTTTGTGACCATGAGATCGAAACCATGGGCTTCTCCATTTCAAACGTTGTTCTATTTAGCGCTTTTCTTCTTCCTCCCCTATTCCTTTATATGAGACCAAAACCCATGACCAAACATATGTCCTAAAAGGCGCTACTCCGATGATTTCAACATTATCCTTGAGGATAAAACAAATCGATGATCACTACGGGACTTCGTCAATTCATGACTTTGAACTTTGCAATCTTCCAACTCTCACGGAGTAAATTTTGTTGAAGTGTGTATATGCACTCCATGTTGGCATTATTCGTCATATTCCCTTAGGATAAGAACCAAAGGATTTAACTCCTATTTGTCGTGTAGTTTTTTAACTTGGCCCTTGAGTTGCTTAAGAACCTTCACATGACGTGGAGCTAGGACCCTTTAGGATTTTTGAGTTGTTTTCAAACTTAGACTGAATGTCTCCTTTTTCTAGTTTCCCTTTTAGTTGAATTATTTCATCCTCCAATATCTTACATGTTTGTTGTTTTTCATTGAGATCTTTATTCAAGATTTCTTATTTTCTTTTGGTTTCTTGGAGTTGGGTATTTAACGCAATAATCAATTGTTCTAAGTCACTAATGATTTTTGAAACCTCTTTTTCTCTTGATTTTATAGTTTCTTCAAACTCTAGAAGTTGTTCCCTTAGTGACTTGTTTTGTTTTTTAGATTTTCTTAGTTCTTCAATTGCACGGATAAATACTTCCTCAAGGTTAACTTCTTATACATCTTTAGAATCATTATCATCTTGATTTTTCATTCCCGTAAATAGAATCTTTGGCTCCTCTTCTTCACTTTATTCAAATGAGTTATTGTCTTCTTGGGTAAAGAGTTTTCTTCTTGTTGTAGAATATCATTTTATCTTTGGTTTTGATCTTCTTCTGATCTTTGAAAGTTCTTTCCTCATCACTTTATCCTATGTAGGATAGGGACATGTATCTGCAAAGTGTCCATTTTTTCTACAATTGAAGCATATTAGAGGGAACTTTCCTTTGTATTTCCCAGTCCCTTTCTTGAGTTTCTTCATGAAGTTGGAAACTTCTTCATCAGATATATTTGATAACTCTTCATTGGTATTTTTTTTCTTGCTTCTTCTTTGTTTTATATGCCTTAAAGGTTGTTTCTCCTTTAAACGGTTTTTCCTTCCCTATCCTCATCTCATATGATGCAAGAATTCCATGGAGCTCATCTGTTGTGAGTTTTTCAAGTTCTGGTTTATCTTCAATTGTGGAAATCTTGGAATCATACCTCATAGGTAAAGGACCTTTAGATATTTTGTACAAGAGGTTTGTCTGAGAGTTCTTCTCCTACTGCTCTAATTGAATTAACTACCTCATCTACTCTATGAAGGTATTCAACAATTTTATCTTCTTCTTTTGATCTTCAAATTTTCAAACTGAGCTCTATAGGTTTGTAGTTTGGCTTCCTTGACTTTGTTATCTCCTTCATATATAACCTCCAGTTTGTCCCATATATATTTAGATAACTTACAATGCATTAAATTCACAAATATGGGATGTGTTAATCCTCCTAGAATGGCATTGACTTCTCTTGAGTTGTCACTGCAATTCTTCTATCTTGCAATATCTATGGGTGGATTAGCTGGTGTAGTGTAACCATTTTCTATAGATTTCCAAACATCAAAACCAAGAGCCAATAGGTATCTTTTCATTATTATTTTCTAGAGAGCATAATCATCTCCTTTAAACAAAGGTGATTTGTTGGAAGACATTCCCTCTTGTTGATCCATTTCTTTCAAGATCTACCTTCCAGTGATTAGATTGTGCTTAAGGCACTGTCTCTGATACCAATTGTTGGAAATACTGAGAGGGGGGGTGAATCGGTATTACCTTTTTAAACAATTAGTAATTACTTTGTTATTTTAATTATCACAATAGATCATGAATGGACTTGTATTTAAAAAATCGATTATATAGATCAAGAATTACAAATTTTATAAAGAATAATATGTGATTGTGATGGACATCAATCCACTTTAGAGAAACAACTCTTGGAGACACAAATCCCCTTATTCAGGGAACCAACCGTAGGAAGCACCAAATCCCTTGTTTTAAGGCACAAACTCCCTTATTTTAGGGAACCAACCCTAGGAAGCACCAACTCCCTTGTTTTAGGGAACCAACCCTATGATTCACCAACTCCCTTATTTTTAGGGCACCAACCCTAGGAAGTACCAACTCCCTTATTTTAGGGCACCAGCCCTAGGAAGAACAAACTCTCTTGTTTTCACACTTTACTTAGTAAAGGATATGACTCCTTCCTTTCTCCTCCCTTCCACCCTCACTGCATAAGTATCTTTAGTTTTTCCTTCTTGGACTCTGCTTCTTCACCGTTCTTTCTTACTTATATAGGCTTCCAACTGGTGTGAGATTTGAAGAATTGTGTCCCTTTGTTTGAAACATTTCACCTCTTCATTTAAATTATCAATAATGACTTATATTTTTATTATTATTAATAGTTTGGTAAAGACTTCAAATATTTTTCCAAATGTTCATCATTTTAACCCTTCACTAATTATTTTCTTGTTCTGGATATGAATATATGTAGACAAGCGCTTCTTTTCAAACCATTCTTTTCAAATGACCATGAGCTCGTTATTACATACTTAATCTCCATTTGTGCTTATTTCAATTCACTTCCCTTTGTAACCGTGAGCTCGAAACCACGATCTTATCCATTTCAAACATTGTTCTATTTAGCTTTTTTCTTCTTCCTCCCTATTCTTTTACATGAGACCAGAACCCATGACCAAACGTAAGTCCTAACAAGTGTTAATCCGATGATTTCAACATTATCCTTGAGGATAAAAAAAATCGACAATCAATACTTAATATGTGATTGAGTGGACAGTTCTCGTTCACTCCAGGACTTTGGCGATTCGTGACTTTGGACTTTGTAGTCTTCCAACTCTCATGGATTAAATTTCTTCGAAGTGCGTATATGCACTCCTTGTTGGCATTATTCGTCATATGCCCTTAGGCTAAGAACCAAAGGCTTTAACTCATATTTTGCGTGTATTTTTTTAACTTGGCCCTCGAGTTTCTTAAGAACCTTCACATGACCTAGAGCTAGGACCCTTTAGGATTTTTGAGTTGTTTTCAAACTTAGACTGAATGTCTCCTTTTTCTAGTTTCTGTTTTAGTTGAATTATTTCATCCTCCAATATCTTACAAGTTTGTTGTTTTCAATTGAGTTCTTTATTCAAGATTTCTTCTTTTCTTTTGGTTTCTTGGAGTTGGGTATTTAACTCAATAATCAATTGTTTTGAGTCACTAATGATTTTGGAAACCTTTTTTTCTCTTGATTTTACAGTTTCTTCAAACTCTATAAGTTGTTCCCTTAGTAACTTCTTCTTTTTTATATTTTCTTAGTTCTTCAATTAAACAGATAAATTCTTCCTCAAGGTTCACTTCTTCTTCATCTTTCAAATGATTTTCATCTTGTGTTTTCATTCCCATAAATAGAAGCTCTGGCTCCTCTTCTTCACTTTCTTCAGATGAGCTATTGTCTTCTTGGGTAAGTAAATTTTTATTATTTTTGTAGAATATCCTCTTATCTTTGGTTTTTCTCTTCTTCTTATCTTTGAAAGTTCATCCATCATCACTTCCTCCTGCTTATGATAGGGACATTTGTTGGAAAAGTGTCCAATTTTTCCACAGTTGAAACATATTAGCGGAAACTTTCCTTTTTATTTCTCAGTCCCTCTCTTGAGTTTCTTCATGAAGTTGGCAACTTCTTCATCAAATATATCTGATAACTCTTCAATGGTATTTTACTCCTGCTTCTTCTTTGTTTTAGATTCCTTAAAGGTTGTTTCTCCTTTCGATGGTTTTTCCTTCCCTGTCCTCATTTCATATGTTGTAAGACTTCCATGGAGCTCATCTACTATGATTTTGTCAAGTTCTGGTCTATCTTCAATTGTGAAAATCTTGGCATCATACCTCATAGGTAAGGAACTTAAGATATTTTGTACAATAGGTTTTTCTGAGAGTTCTTATCATGTTGTTATGATTGAATTGACTACCTCATCTACTCTATGAAGGTATTTAGCAATGTTCTCTTCTTCTTTCATATTCAAATTTTCAAACTGAGCTCTGTGGGTTTGTAGTTTGGATTCCTTGACTTTGTTATATCCTTCATATATAACCTCGAGTTTTACCCAAATATATTTATTTGACTTACAATGCATTATCTTCACAAATTTGGGATTTGTTAATCCTCCTAGAATGGCATTGACTGTTCTTGGGTTGTCATTGAAATTCTTATTTCCAGTAGTATCTGTGGGTGGAGTAGATGGTGCGATGTAACCATTTTCTACATATTGCCAAACATCAAAACCAAGAGCCAACATGTAGCTTTTCATTCTTATTTTCTAGAGAGCATAAATCATCTCCTTTAAACAATGGTGCTTGGTTGGAATACATTCCCTCTTGTTGATCCATTTCTTTCAGGATCTACTTTCTAGTGATTAGACTATATTAAATGCATTGGCTCCAATAACAATTGTTGGAAATACTAAGAGGGGGGGGTGAATCAGTATTACCTTTGTAAACAATTAGTAATTACTTTGTTATTTTAATTATCACAATAGATCATCAATGGACTTTTATTTAAAAAATCATTTGTATAGATCAAGAATTACAAAGTTTATAAAGAATAATATGTGATTGTGAAGGACACCAATCCTCTTTAGAGCACCAACTCTTGGAGACATAAATCCCCTTCTTCATGGAACCAATCCTAGGAAGCACCAACTCCCTTGTTTTAGGGCACCAAACCTAGGAAGCACCAACTCCCTTATTTTAGGGCACCAACCCTAGGAAGAACCAACTCCCATGTTTTCACACTTTACCTAGAAAAGGATATGACTCCTTCATTGCTCCTTCCTTCCACCCTCACTGCATAAGTATCTTCAATTTTTCATTCTTGGACTCCGCTTCTTCTTTGATCTTCTGATCTGGACTATAGAGACACTTTCTTATTCACCATTCTTTCTTGCTTATATAGGCTTCCAACTGGTGTGAGATTTGAAGCATTGTGTCACTTTGTTTGAAACATTGCACTTCTTCATTTAAATTATCAATAATGACTTCTATTATTATTATTATTATTATTATTAGTTTGGTAAAGCCTTCGAATATTTTGCAAAATGTTCATCATTTTAACCCTTCACTGGTTATTTTCTTGTTCTAGATTTGAATATATGTAGATAGGCGCTTCCTTTCAAACCATTATTTTCAAATGATAGTGAGATCGTTATTACGGATTTAATCTTCATTTGCGCTTATTTCAATTCACTTCCCTTTGTGATCATGATCTCAGAACCACGGGATTATCCATTTCAAACGTTGTTCTATTTAGCACTTTTCTTATTCCTCCTATATTATTTTACATGAGACCAGAACCCTTGACCAAATGCAAGTCCTAACGGCGGCTAATCTGGCGATTTCAACATTATCCTTGAGGATAAAACAAATCAACAATCAGGACTTAATATGTGGTTGAGTGGACGGTTCTCGTTCACTCCAGAACTTTGATGATTCGTGACTCTGTACTTTGCAGTCTTCCAACTCTCCTGGAGTAAATTTCGTCGAAGTGTGTATATGCACTCCCTATTGACATTATTCTTCATATTCCCTTAGGCTAAGAACCAAAGGATTTAACTCATCTTTTCCATGTGGTTTTGGAACATGGCCCTCAAGTTTCTTAAGAACCTTCACATGACCCATAGCTAGGACCCTTCGGGCATGTTTAATGGTAGGAGAAGTTGGATATCCCCGAAGGCTGTAATCTCGAACTGACATGGAATTCTTACATGTATCTGTTGATGTGGCACTGGCTGAGTGACTACCACGTGTCACCTTGATTCGTGACTTTCGTATACCTTATATGACAAAGGAGCCTTGACACTTGTCACCAATTGAATGGGCCATGTGTCATTTTTTTCTTCTGCCACATGTCTCCCTCCTAGATCATGGATTTTCACTTCGTGGCTTCAGGAGTTTTAGTTTTTTTGGACTCCTCGTAATCCCGGAGTGGTCAACGTCGGGCTGACTATTCCTTCCCTCGCACGATGATTGTTTGGATTTTGTGACTTTGGGGCTTTGTCCTTCGGGTATTCTTGGTTTATCTGAACTTCTTATCGATGAAGTTGACCACCTGATCCAACGACTTGCATTTCTCTCAAGGTGATATTATATCAACGACCTGCATGAATTCGTTTAATCCGAGACTCCAGGATATTGAGGCGTATCTTGTCCTTCCACTAAACTTGATCGGATGGTCGAGAATTCATCTAAAGTCCCTCCTTTGATCTAACGACTGGTGGGATTTCATGACTTCACAAGTTCAAGCCTCCACCTTGTCTCCAATGTTCACTGAAGTGGAAAAGTTCTGGAGGTCTTGATCAATGGTTGAGGACTGACCTGAATTTTCTCTACGAGATCTAACTGTCGGTGTTCACTTCATGATTTAGGAGGTTTCAAAACTTTGTGTCTTATGGGGTCCGTTTATCATGTCCTTCCACTTGGTTCTATCTGAAGATCAGTATAGATCCCGAATTGATCTAACGGTTGTGATTACTCCCGAATTTTGAATGGACAATTAGGATTCTAGGATCCTTCACGAAGGGTTCTTTTGTGCAGGTTATGGCTTCTACATGATCTGATGGTCTTGGATTGTCCTGAAGTTTCTCAATATGATCTAACGGGCTTAGATTTCTCTTGTGTGATTTCTGCAGTGTTATCTCTTCTGAGCTTTTATCTCATCACTTGCACTATGTTGACATCAATGACAATATCATACCACTGTGTCCAACAAGGGTAAATGGGTATAATATACTTTTTACTTTAATTGAGAATTCATCACTCATTCATTAACTTTAAAACAATAAATGCACGTAAACTCAAAACCACAAAAACCTATCTTTATAAATGTCTTGATCTGAAAATCCTTAGATGTTAAATTATTTCTTAAGTATACATTAACATCAAACCTGATTCGAAAAATTAAGATCGCCTTGACTATTTTCAAAATAATACATGAATTCACTTACTTATCCAAAACCTCATTAATGATGAATAACTTGCGAGAAACTGAGTGAAATAGAAACAACAAGAACAAGTCACATCACACAATTTGATAACACAGTTCACCCATCTTGGGCTACATCTTTGGGTCTGCTTCCAAATGAGATATTGTTTTATTGATGCTCAAATGTTTGATCAAATAATGGCTCCAACCTATATTTTTACAATGACCTTATTATATGTTGCTCAAACTCAGATATGAGTGTCAAAATCAACTTCATCTCGGAAAAATGAAACTTTTTATTGTAAACACCATATATTTCTCTCAAAGATCTCTATGGCATGAAAAAGAATGCAAAGCCAAACTAGTGGCACCTCTTGGCACACATTCCAATGTACCTTCTCTCCTCCTTGGCATGCAAATCTATGTCTTGTACTGTGGCTAGGCATTGGTTTATATAGGCTAGGTCAAGGGGTCAAACCCCACCTGTTGGAAGGCCTCTTAGGCCCTTGTAATAGTCATAATACATTAGACATTAAATATTAAGTAAATATATGAAAATATATTTAGTAAAGGATAAATATATAAGAGAACTTCAAGAATGATTATTTGGAGTTGGTCCAACTACTCCAACCATCCATACAATGTATAAATACTCTTGAAGAAGGAATATGAATGCGGTTGGATATCCTTCCCCACATTTATCTCCTTCTTTCTTAGGATTATGTGTGTCTTGATGTGCTTAATGTATCTCTTTGGAATGCATGCTTGTAATACCTAGATTACAACATTTTGGTTATGTTGCCCCTGTGACATCAAGCTTTGGTTGAATAAGATCGTGCCATCCATTTGTTGTTGAAGATGTGTTCATAAATAAATTTTCGTTGAAGAGGATCCTGGAGCATCCCTCTTCTTGGTGGGTGAGATCCACATGGAAGAAGCTTGCACATACGAAGATTTTGATGCTAGTATTGATTCTCTATGAAATATTTTGAACCAGGAGATGATGAAGACTTACAAGTTAGAATGATCGATCCTAGATGCTCGTTGTATGTTCGTGGATGATGCTAAAGATAAATCCACTTGAACCAGGACTATTCATGAATCAGCGTTATATTGAAGATGCTTTAATTTTTTTTCGAGGAATGTTGATGTTGTTGTTGCATGGAATATTTCTGATTGTTTGTGGTCGTGCATGCCCCTCGGCCCTGGATGATTGCTCGTAGAATTTTTTCGCATAAAGCAAATCCTACACAAGAAAATAAAGAAATTTTTTGAAGAATATCAATCACTCATGGTTGTTTCTTGAAATCAAGAAGAGTGAGTTGTCTGGTCGAGAACGAGATTAAAAAATATATATGTTGCCCATAGGGAGTGATTGTAAATATATAGACTGCAATTATGAAATAACAAAGAAGTAAAATATGGTTGTTGCTATGTACTTATGTGCTCACAAGAAAACAAGTCGACTTCCGTGCTCACTTTAGTCTCCAAACACAATAAATTTTGATCGATACAGGCGTTTCTTTTTATTCATCCAATGGAGATTTTGAATGTTCAGAATACGTTATCAACGATGAAGACGATGCCCAAGACCAAGCTACACAATTTTTTATTGAGGGACGCAACTTTCAATTGCATAATCAAAGAGGGAAACCTCTAGAAGTCAGACT
>JZKD02S1674551.1:471445-490492 GCA_000966675.3 Picea glauca
AGGTCTTCTTACATCCGCCTTATTCTATTTTATTGAAAGGCCTTATTAATATTGACCTTTATTACATCCGAATACATTGATCTACCTATGTGCGGGTTAGGACCTTAACACTGACTCTGAAATCGACAAATTCCTTGCAGAGGAAGACCCTTTGTCATTCGAGCCACACCCTGATCAACCCTATAACTTTGTCGATAATTTACCTCCCTGTTTGAAAGACAATCCAGAGTTTCCTGGTGTCAAGCTTTGCAATGAATCTACTATCCATTTGGAGGGCGCTCCGATCCACAATCTTGTTTGTTCTGATGCAACCGCCACACAGTCAAAGTGTGAGGTCTGTCTATCATGGATTGATAGATATTATACTGATATCTCATTTCTACAGTCACGGGTTAAGGCTTTAAAAGATCAGATCGATGTTTTAACAAATGAAAACCACAGGCTTGAATCTATCATCCAAAGAAAAGAAAAATGTATGAAGACCGCAGGGCATGTGATAGTTAAAAACGTTGAGCTGCTACAGCCATTGTAAATTCCAAGGTTTCATGATATGATTTGATTTCATGATTAAAGGTATGATCTCTTAAATTAATAGCATGTTTGTTTTCATTCTTAAGTTAGATTATTTGGTTTGTTGAATAAGCTATATTTCATTATTAAATTAGTTTGTTTTATTCATTAAATAAAATGAGATTTCATTTATTAAAATAACTAGCTACAGAATCGCAAGATTCTGTAGCTAGTTATGTTAATTCGAATTGTGTAAATTAATGATAGAAAATGTATCTGAAATCTTTCTATTTTTCTTTTCTTTAAGGATATTCAGGGATCCATGATTTCAAAATTGATTTGAGGCACTCTTGAGACCTTCCAGTCATATCTATGATGTATTTTGTATGAACAGAAATGAACTGTCATTAGTTTTGGAGGATTTAGTAGAATCGGGGTGGTTGCATCCCCCTTTATTTTTGAAATAAATATTTGATCTCAGAAACAGAAATAGTTATCTTTCCTGAGGTCTTTATAAACCTATCATTTTTGTAAACAGAGACATCTCAGCCTGGGGTTGGAGTATGGACAATTACACACAAACTTGAATGGAACATAATGCATATTACAGCTTTAGCTTTTGTGTATGATGTTTTAGTTTAAGTTATGCTTATTTCGATGTGATAATAGATGGTGATTGCTTTTGTATTCATTATTTATTATGAGTTGAAATAATTCATTATTACGTGTTGTCCATATGTCATGTTTCAGATACAATATAGGGTGATCATCAATTCAATTCAAATTATGAGATTTATCTCTAATTTTCTGTTGAATGTTTAAATACAAATTCTTACAAGAAGATTTATCTCACTGTAGTTACTTGTAAATCATAAGATAATTGTGATTGTCTCCATTATATGTTATGTTATCAAAACTCAGTTTCCAGCATATCGTTTTGTGTTTATTCGAAGCGATCTTGAGATCCGTTGCAGGTTTACTTCTCGGATAAAGTGGCTGGATATTCTCTATTGTACAGACGTTGGACGCATTAATAGGTTAGTCTGTTCTTTTATTTCATTAGCTTTCTTATTATAGAAGTTTTTATATATAGTATAGTTTTCATTATCTATATCTTTTTGTTTAATTAAGTAGTTTAATATTTGATTTTATGAATGCATACAAACAAGAAAACAAACCAAAAACAAATAGTATTTTCGCTTTCTTTATTATTGTCATTAAAAGAACCAATTGACATTCGATTTTTTCGAGTTCAGATTAAAACTCATGATTTATACATATTGTATATATTGTAAATAGAACTATTATATAAATATTATTTATATAAACTGTATATATATTTAGATGTACATATATATTCTCGTGATTATTATTTAGTAAGTTATTGTATTTCTTTTAATTATTTTTCGCTTTATTCAGGACTTTAGATTGGCCAACAAAGCCATTAAACCTTTCAGAGTGAATTAATCCAAACGGCTTGGGTTAATTAGACAACCCCAGATCGGATTCACTCTTCCAGTTGAAGAGCGGTCAATTTCACCCGTCAAAAAATGGCGCTAGAAGGAGGGCCTGAATACTATTAATGGCACGAGGAGGTTGCAAGAATCCTCCTCCACCTACCTGCTCACCTATAGTAACAAGAAGTCATTCTAATGACAACATTGTCCCTCAAATAGTAACCACATCAAATGACAACCACAAATCACCATTGAACTAGTAACTCCAAACCCCCTAGGGACCGACGTACAAGAAATTGTTCGTCAATCCCTCATAAGGATGCATAGTGCCTTGGCCCATATCAGACAACCAGGTCGGCCTTTGAACCAACCATTAGACTTCTCTGATATCAGGGAGCAACTTGAAGGTATTGATCTTACCCTAAACCCTACGGATCTAGATCACATTCTCACTCCTGCAGCAGGAGGATCTGGTATTCCACCATCACCACCCCCTTCATCTCCTTATTCTTCTGGAGAACAATCATTAGATGAAGGCAGTTCTACATCTAAACCTTCGACACCACCCACACCTATGGCCAATCCGAACAATCCCGCCAGACCTTTTCTCGATCAAGATGTAGTGGCCATACCTGGGCCCCAACATCATTTGCCTAAACATCCGGAGAAATGGCTCCCTAAATTCGACCCAGATTCCAAGCAGATTGTTGAGGATCATATCAAAAAATTCATGCTAGCCATGAAAATGTGGTGTGTAGACTTTTTCCCTACACCTTTGAAGGCAATGCCTCTACCTAGTACTTTGCCCAACAACCCCACACCATTGTGTCATGGGATAAATTCGAGTCCTGTTTCCTTGAGAAATTCGGAGATGACAATTCTTCTGAGGTCCTAGTCATGGAACTCTCTAGTTTAAAGATGAACCCCAAAGAAAAGATAAAAGACTTTAATCAAAGGTTCATGACATTAAAGAATCGAATCCCCACAGACTCAATGCCTGCCGAAAGTCTTATCGTCGCATACTACATGAAAGCCTTACACCAAAACATAGTCATTTGGGTAAAAAGTTCCAAGAAAGCCACATTGCTAGAAGCCTTTGAAGAGGCGATTCAAATCAATAAAAATATTCTCATCCTAAAAGACAATATTTGTAACGAGGAAGAGACTACTTCAGCCTCCAAGAAGAAAATCGAAATTCTTCCTAGACCTCCCCAAAACAAAACTCAATCATATAGTTCGGATCTAGAAAGCTTACAAAAGGTCATTCGAAAGTTGTCTAATCAGGTTATAGATTTGAAAAGATCAGTTGAAGAAGCTTCTTCAAGAAAAGGGCCTTACAAACCCCCTTTTAGAAATCCTTTTCCTACAAACCGGCCTAACTCAAATTCTAAAGGCCTAAATCTAGAAAGCTTACAATTTTCTATTCAGACAATTCTAGAGGCACATGATAGCTTGATTCCTCCCGAGATTCCTGAAGACGTGGCTAAACAAGAGACAGTGGAAGAGGACGAATCCTCTCCCAACATTTTCGAGCATTTTTCGAATAGCATTTTTCAAGCTAATTTTGAAACAGTGCATCCTTACAATACCAGGAGCAAGACAGCAAATAAATCTTCTTCTAAAATCGGAACTAATGCACCTCAAAAACAGTCTAAATCAATTGAAACTAAACAGAATTCGGCAACCCCAAGTTTAGATTATGATTTGATTGAGGATCTCAAAAAACTTAGAGCTAATATTTCTGTTTACGAATTATTGAAATTCCTTTTTCTTCTGCAAAAGATGTTACAAAATATTGCAGAAAACAGCAAAAACAACAATCCGAACAGCAACAAAGTTGTTGAAAACAACCCCAAAACACCTCAAAAGGTCTCCGTCAAAACAACGCCAGAGTCTTTTGAGAAAAGAGAACTTGCTGTAAAAAGTGTAACAAATGTAGATAAACTAGTTCCAAGGGCTGGGACTAAAAAACAACAAACTTTTGTTGTTAATACTCGCAGAAATGTCCTACCCTTTTTGTTGACTTTTGAAATTTTCAATAGGAATGTACATAACTGTATGGTAGATTTAGGTGCATCGTCAAACGTAATGCCTTAGTCTGTCTGTCAAAAAATTAATGCCAAAGTTCAACCTTCCATCCTAAAAATTATTCAGCTTGATCGAACTAGTGTTAAAGTAATAGGTGAATTAAAAAATGTGCTTATCAAATTATCATCTAATCCCAAAGTCCATCAAGTTATTGATATTATTGTCGTCGATATCCTCGAAGTATATGGCTTGTTTTTAAGTAGACATTGGTCTGAACATCTACATGGTTATTTTGAAACAGATTGGTCTCACTTGTGGTTGCCCGAGAATGGAAAGCTTAACAGAATCAAGGTAAATCATGAGAGTTATCTTAAGTTCACGGTAACCGATTTAAATGATCCTAATGAACCATTCACTGCTTCCACCAATTCACCTAAAATACAGGGGATGGACACTTTTTTCGTCAATTTCATGGATAAAACTTCTACCATTACTGACCCGGAACAGTAGTCTGAAATTATGACATGCACACAGTCAACATCCTTCTCCCAGTGGTCACATGCACCTGACGAAAATCAAATCTGGTCTCTTTACTTCGACGGATCTAAATCTAAGGAAGGAGCTGGTGTAGGGTGCATGCTCATTGATCCAGCAGGTAACAAAACTTTGATTGCTTGCCGGTTAGAATTTGAATGAACAAACAATACGGCCAAATACGAGGCACTCTTGCAAGGTCTTAGAAAAGCACTACATTTGAGGATTCAAAATTTGACTGTCTTTGGTGATTCAGAAATTGTGGTTAGATAGGTAAAAAATTCTATCCACTGTTTATCTCCACCCCTAAAAAGATATCAGAATGAGGTATGGAATTTAATGAACAAGTTTTCTACGTTTAACATTAATCATATTCCCAGATTGAATAATTCTGAGGCTGATTTGTTAGCTAATGTCGCCTCAAAACTTTTTCCTGCAGAAGGCCTTTCTCCAAATGCATTTTCTGATGAGTTGTTGTTCAGACCATCTGTCCCGGACAACATCACAAATTGGAGAGTCTTCGACCACAATCAACAGATCATCAGTTTTCTGCATATGGAAGAGACTTTCCAAGGAGCAGTTATCGATGAAGGTACCCAGGACGAAAACCTTCGCGATTTTACAGTAATACCAAATCCAAGATCCCCGGAGTCTACATCGGATATGGTAAAGTCTATCCCAAAATCTGTGGTTAGATTAGAAAAATTTTATGATCTTGACGATAAATTCAGAAAATTAGTGAACTGTAAAATGAATAGTTCTTCCTTGACACATGAAAAAGTAAATTTAGGAACTAAAGATAACCCACAGTGCATCAATTTGGGGTTGGGATGTTCTGAACAAGAAAATATAGCATTTATTAAGTTGTTTAATGAATTTAAAGATTTCTTTGCTGGACATACGACGACCTAAAGACCTTTTATCCTAACATCATACAACACATTATTCCCATGAAACCCCAGACCCAACCTTTTCAACAGAAGTTAAGAAAGATTCACCCAAAACTTGAACTAACAGTCAAGAAAGAATTAAACAAACTCTTGAATGCTAAAATAATCTTCCCAGTAAGACATACACAGTGGGCCTCTAATCTTGTCCCTGTAAGGAAGAATAGTGGTGAAATCTGACTATGTGTCAATTTCCAAAATTTAAATCAAGCGTCTGATAAAGACAACTACCTTGTTCCTCCCATGGAACGGATCCTTCAACAAGTATCTAGTTCTGAAAGATTATCGCTACTAGATGGTTTTTCAGGGTATAACCAAGTCCTTATGTCTCCCCCAGACCAGCTCAAAAAAACTTTCCGTACTCCATGGGGTACCTACGCTTATAGGAAGATGCCCTTTGGGCTCATAAATGTCGGTGCCACCTTTCAGAGAGCAATGGATATCGCTTTCTGCGGTTTAATCAATCAATCTGTAGTAGTTTATCTAGATGATGTCACTGTCTTCTCAAAGAATAAAGGAGATCATCTAGCTCATCTAAGATCTGTTCTACAGCGATGTCGTAAGTATGACATTTCTTTAAATCCTAAAAAATATGTCTTTACAGTAGAACAAGTTAAGCTCCTCGGATTCATTGTATCAAATGAAGGGTTGATTATTGACCCTGAAAGGACCCAAGTCATTTCAAAATTGCCCCCTCCCTCTTCCAAAAATTCCATGCAATCTTTCTTAGGTCAGATAATCTTTGTTAGGAGGTTCGTCTCCAGCTTTTCAGAAATGGTCAGACCATTAAAAAATTTAATAAAAAAGGATGTACAGTACCATTGGGGACCTTTAGAAAGTCAGGATTTTGACTCAATAAAAAAGGCTATAGTAGACGCTCCTTCTCTAATGAGCCCTGATTTTTCGCGAGACTTCACCCTCTACATGTTTGCCTCTGATCAGTCTTATGTTGTTGTCCTAACCAAAAAGAATGTTGAAAACAACGAAGTCCCAATTGCCTTAATGAGCTCAGCCTTTAAAGGAGCAGAACTTAATTACCCAACAGTAGATTAGCAGGCCTATGTTGTTTTTAAAGCAGTAAAACACTTCCAATATTATATACTAAAATCTAGGACGAAAATCATTATCCCTTACCCTACTGTCAGAAATTTGTTAGTATAGAAAGAACTGGGTGAAAAAAGGGCAAACTAGGTCACCTCCTTACAAGAATACGACATAGAAATTACCCCAGCACAAATTGTTAGAGGCCAAGGTTTATGTAAATTGGTTGTTGATTCAGCTATAGGACAGAAAAATGAAACTGATATTTTAATTCAAGATCAACACAATCAAAATCAAATCTGTTGTGCACAAAACCTTACTAGTCCTTGGTACGATGACATCAAGTTTTATCTTATGCACGGATCAGCTCCCCGACACCTTGATCCAAAAGAGAGGAGAGCACTGAGATTAAAATTTTCTTCTTTTCAGCTAATAAACGGTATTTTGTTTTTCCAAAATTTCGATGGAATACTTATGCGTTGTCTTGAAAAAGATGAAGCAAAAAAGGTCCTATTGGAATTACATGCAGGGGAAGTTGGTGGGCATTTCGGTGGAGACACCACTGCTCACAAAGTATTAAGAGAAGGTTTTTATTGTCCTACTCTTTTCAAAGATGCCCATGCCTTATGTTGCAAGTGTGTAATATGTCAAAAGCCATCTGGACAAGTACAGAAACCAGCATTCCCGCAACAACCTGTTTCGGTAGACTCCCCTTTTCAGCAGTGGGGCCTTAATATTATAGGCCCAATCAATCCGGCATCCTCTCAGCAGCATAAATACATCATAACAGCCACAGATTATTTCACCAGATGGTCTGAGGCTACCCCATTAAAAGTGGTAAACAGCAACCAGGTAATATCCTTCCTAAATGAAAATATTATCACTCGTTTCGGTATCCCTGAATGCCTAGTATTTGATAATGCTTCCTATTTGTCGTCTCTTGAAATGAGTGATTTTTCTTTGGAAAAAGGAATCAAATTAAAGTATTCCGCCAGTTATTATCCCCAAGGCAATGGTTTGGCTGAATCAACTAATAAAAACCTGATCAAGATCATCAAGAGAACGGTCTCCAAAAACCACAAAAGCTGGCATAATGCACTATTTAATGCAATCTGGGTTGATAGGGTAACTCCTAAAACTGTTTTTGGTAATTCCCCCTTTTTTCTTGTTTACGGCAGGGAAGCGATTCTTCCACCACGTGTCCTTCTTCCATCTCTGCAGTTATCACATAAGGTGCAAGAAGAAAACTGTCCTCCCTTGGAAAGTCAAATTAACGCTATGTTGAAGTTAGAGGAAGTAAGGGATCAAGCAAAACGAAAATTGGATCAACATCAACTCATTGTTAAAAACTGGTTTGATTCCAATTCTGCCTTTGACAGAAATTTTGAGGTAGGCGATCTTGTCCTTAAGTGGGACAAACCTCATGAGGGGAAAGGAGAACATACTAAGTTTCAAAACCTGTGGTTGGGACCATTTTTAATTGCTGAAAAACTAGGTCCCAGTTCCTTTCGCCTGCAGAATTTAGAGGGACAGTCAAACACCTTCCTGGTGAATGGCCAAGCTCTCAAAAAGTGTTTTACCTGACGACTCTCCCATACACCTTTTGTAAATATTTTATGTTTTGGTTTTTGTTTTTCTTTTCTGGTTTGTTTTTGTTTTCATTTCTGTTTATCGGTCTTTCTTTTTGAAACAAAAATGCATGCACCATGGGCTAGCTTAGACAAAGAAAACAGAATACTTCCCCTCGAAAATAGCTGCTAAAAGTTGTCAGAACATTAATTGTTGTATTTCTCTCAAACTGTAGCCTGGTTAAAGATGACTTTTTATTTGAAAGGCGTTTTCTCGGTTTCAATCTGCACTTGAAAGCATTCATGACCATATTTAAAAATATTTTTACATTGTCCCTGTTCTTTAAGAGAGCAACTCAATGATGTCTCCCTGTTCTTGAAAATTAGTTTTATTAATGAACTATTTTTGGATCTTGATGAAGGACAGCACAAAAAATTTTAAGGTCTATGATATATCAAGGTGTGTTAAAAACTGGAATTTTCAGCGTCACCCCGCTCTGTTGAGTATCTTTAAAAATATGCCAGAGAGCTGTGGGAAGTGTTTGTAAACCCACCGGGACATTGAACAGGTCTGCTGGCAGCGGGTAAATACATGCATGATGCCAAGAAAACTTTGTCGGGGTACTGAACAGGCCTGCTGGCAGCGAAGCAATGTCAAGTAAAAGAAAATTCTCAGATATGAATTTCGTTTTGGCCCTAAGCATCCTTCGTTCTGATCTAAAATTTCTTGACAAGATACAGACGTCAGAGTGGGTTAATTGACATCCCTGTCGAGGCTATGAACGCCTACTGGCAGCAGTGGCCTTGTCAACAGTATTGGAGATATTAACCTAAACGTCGTGGCTTTCTTTTGCCAAGTTTGTCACCAGTTTTCGTTTCTTTAAAAACAAAAGTTATCTGAAATTGTACTACGGCATGATTATTTAAGATGTTCAAATGACTTTTCAGTTGTTCTTCGATTTGAAGTTTTTCAGATTTATCTAACCTGAACTCGTTTGTATTACAGAGATAACTGCTTCTCCCAGCATGTCGCCATTGTTGATAGCCCAACGTTTTTCTTATCTTTTTATGTCAATTAAACGATCTATATAGCTGCCTAACTAGGGTCATGATTTTTTATCACTCTTCATGAGTAGTTTTTGAAATGACAGTTGTAATTTGTCTCTTTTACCTATTGTCTATTCATGCTTTGTTTTCATGACTGAAAGCATGAAAACTTGTGACGGTGATTACCATTATGTTTTAAAAATTCATTGAAGGCAAATTGTTCATATAGTTTATTATGGAGTTTTGATTCCTTGCCATGAAGATGTTACTCTCTTTGTTTTGTTCCTTTTAATTCCAAGCATGCTTAAGAGATTGATGGTTTTATGAGCAAAGAACCCCCAAGATTTGATTTTTTGTATGGTTTTGGTTTGATTCTTGGCTACGTTTCTTTTACAAAACTTTTGATTTTTCGATTTTTGACTTACCCAAACTTTGTGATCAAACCCATGATACGTGCACTTATTTTTGTTTTAATGCTTTGGTCCTAGCTCGTACTGAATGCAAAGGTGGCATACGATTTGCAGACTACCATCATTTCTAAGGATGGCCTTGGGCTTTGCAAACCTTTTTCACATGTATTTCAATTAAACGTCCATCCCATCGTATAAGTCTTTACAGTGTTCATTGTTGGGCTCGGGGTTCTGGCTTTGTTTTGTTTTCACAAACCCTCCCTGTATGTTGTGTTTGTTTGATTACCCTCCCGTCCAATATGGCTCCTATCGTGAGAATTGAACCAAATGGTATCCAAACCCTACTCTTATACGACGATGCCAGAGGAGATTTGGAGAGAAGTGGCTGGCTCATTTTCATTAGGAAGTTTTAGGGTTTCAATTCACAGGTTGCCCAAGAATTTTCTTTCTCCTTTGATGGTTGTAGAGCGAAAGTTGGCGATGTGAAATTGGAAGTTACCGAGGAGTTTCTGAGTCAAGCCATAGGGTTACTAGCAAGCGGTCAGAGATGCTTTAAAAACATAAAAGTGAAAGAATTTCCTTGGACCCTGTTGTTTACATCTTGGAAAATAACAAGTTGTGATAAAGGTATGCCCATTTCATTCCCAAAAGCTCGGTGGCACGATTTGCTCGCTGTGGTAAAGCAATTTGATACCTGTGAGGGATGTTTTGGGCTTGTATTTTTGTACCATTTGCATATGCTTATGAGTTTTATGGATTTCCCTTTGAATATGCCATATTACTTACTCAGGAGTATTTATAAAATGGGGAAAAGATACAAGAAACACCAGTCAGACTCTAGCCTTTTTCATCATAGCCTAGTTAAAATCCTGCCCATACATCAATTAGAGTCACAGAATGACAGTTGGGATTCGTTCCTAACCTGAAATGGCTATAGTAATCCTGATATGGGGGAGGTAGATAAACTCGTAGTTGAGGAGACCCTTGTCCACCCGACGGCATCTCTCTCACCTCCCCAGACATGTGTCCCTCCCCCTAACAGCGAACCCTTGATCTATTCGAAGGTCATTGAAAAGGCCTGTCAACAAATTACACATCCAAATGATTGTGTTAAAAATGTAAAGAAACCTACAGGAAAGAGATCTAAAAGTAGTGTTGATATAAGTTTTAAGAACAAAAGGGCCAGGAGATTGATATCGCAAAGTCTTCGTAATAAGATGAATTCTCATGCAAATGCAATTAGCATGATCGAGGTTAATGAGAGTTCTAACTCTAAAATCGACAAATTCCTTGCAAAGGAAGACCCTTTGTCATTCGAGCCACACCCTGATCGACCCTATAACTTTGTCGATAATTTACCTCCCTATTTGAAAGACAATCCAGAGTTTCCTGGTGTCAAGCTTTGCAATGAATCTACTATCCATTTGGAGGGCGCTCCAGTCCACAATCTTGTTTGTTCTGATGCAACCGCCACACAGTCAAAGTTTGAGTTCTATCTATCATGGATTGATAGATATTATACTGATATCTCATTTCTACAGTCACGGGTTAAGGCTTTAAAATATCATATCGATGTTTTAACAAACGAAAACTACAGGCTTGAATATGTCATCCAAGGAAAAGAAAAATGTATGAAGACCGTAGGTCATGTGATATTTAAAAACGTTGAGGCTACTACAGCCATTGTAAATTCCAAGGTTTCATGATACAATTTGATTTCATGATTAGAGGTATGATCTCTTAAATTAATAGCATGTTTGTTTTCATTCTTGAGTTAGATTATTTGGTTTGTTGAATAAGCTATATTTCATTATTAAATTAGTTTGTTTTATTCATTAAATAAAATGAGATTTCATTTATTAAAATAACTAGCAACAGAATCACAAGATTCTATAGCCGGTTATGTTAATTCGAAATGTGTAAATTAATGACAGAAAATGTATCTGAAATCTTTCTATTTTTTTTTTCTTTTAGGATATTCAGGGATCCATGATTTCAAAATTGATTTGAGGCACTCTTGAGACCTTCCAGTCATATCTATGATGTATTTTGTATAAACAGAAATGAACTATCATTAGTTTTGGAGGATTTAGTAGAATCAGGGTGGTTGCGTCCCCCTTTATTTTTGAAATAAATATTTTATCTCAGGAACAGAAACAGTTATCTTTCTTGAGGCCTTTATAAAACTATCATTTTTGTAAATAGAGGCATCTCGGCCTGGGGCTGGAGTATGGACAATTACAAATAGACTTGAATGGAACAAAATGCATATTACATCTTTAGCTTTTGTGTATGATGTTTTAGTTTAAGTTATGCTTATTTCGATGTGATAATAGATGGTGATTGATTTTGTCTTCATTATTTATTATGAGTTGAAATAATTCATTATTACGTGATGTCCATATGTCATGTTTCAGATACAATATAGGGTGATCATTGATTCAATTCAAATTATGAGATTTATCTCTAATTTTATGTTGAATGTTTAAATACAAGTTCTTACAAGAAGATTTATCTCACTGTAGTTACTTGTAAATCATAAGATCACTATGACTGTCTTCATTATACGTTCTGTTATCAAAACTCAGTTTCCAGCATATCATTTTGCGTTTATTCGGAGAGATCTTGAAATCCGTTGCAGGTTTACTTCTCGGATAAGGTGGTTGGATATTCTCTATTGTACAGACGTTGGACGCATTAATAGGTTAGTCTGTTCTTTTATTTCATTAGCTTGCTTATTATAGAAGTTTTTATATATAGTATAATTTTCATTATCTATATCTTTATGTTTAATTAAGTAGTTTAATATTTGATTTTATGAATACATACAAACAAGAAAACAAACAAAAAACAAATAGTATTTTCGCTTTCTTTATTACTGTCATTAAAAGAACCATTTTACATTTGATTTTTACGAGTTCAGATTAAAACTCGTGATTTTTACATATTGTTTATATTATAAATAGAACTATTATATAAATATTATTTAGATAAACTGTATATATATATATATATATATATATATATATATATATATATATATATATAGATATATATATATATATAGGTTGTCATATTTATTCCCATGTTTATTAGTTAGTAAGTTATTGTATTGATTTTAATTATTTTTCGCTTTCTTTAGGAATTTAGATTGGCCAAAGGATCCATTAAACCCTTCAGAGTGAATTAAACCAAACGGCTTGGGTTAATTAGACAACCTCGGACCAGATTCACTCTTCCAGTTGACGAGCGGTCAATTTCCCCCATCAACACAATGATAATCAATATATAATCGATGAAAGTTTATCAAATTGTAAAATTTTGACTCCATACATTTCCAAAGATTGGAAGCAAACATAGAAAAACAATCAACAACAGAGTGTTACAAGGAAAATCTCTATGGCTAGGGGAAAACCACAATAGACAGAATGACACCCAGAAATCAACTCTAATCTCAAGTACGCTATATAAATGAAATGCTAACAAGATAAGGCTAGAAGCCTACCTCATCCGAACATCCGAAGAAGACCACCATTGAGCAGACGACCCAAAGCTTTACACCTGCAACTTATCTTCAACAACCAAGATATGCAATCATGTGGTAATGATATATAATGTTAGCATATCAATCAGCATAATCCATTAACATACAAAACAAATATGCCCATGGAAAGAAATATTAATATTTGCAAGATATCAATTAGATGAGAAAAGAGTATTTCTATTAATGTAATCAATAAAAGTACATAGAAGACAAAATTCTGCAATGGCACATATCGAAACCGAGAAACTAAGTCCCTCTAGTTGGGCCTCCACCACTTCAATCCTCCACAATTAGGATTCATTGAAGTTCTCCATCACAATATAGGAAGATCTTGGGGGTTGAACACAAGAAGTTAATACTTTCAAGGACAAAGGGATGCAGACTCAATTGAGGTGAAGTTTCTCCAAAGTGTCTTTGCTCTCGATGATGAATTGAATACCTTCACGGATTGTATGTGGCTCAATTTATAGCCTCCAAATGCAATTGAAGAGTTCAGTCAGAATGTTTCCAGTATATGGAAGGTCAAGGATCATAGATCTTGTGACATGGCATGGAAACACAACACATTTTTTAATTTTTTGAGCACCAAAACTGATGTACGTGGGTTGTAATGGAGCAGCCCATGTACATACATGAACTGTATAACTGGCAGGTCGTGTACATGGACAAAAATATGAATTTTTATCTCTAGAGTGGACCAAAAGGTGAAAATGAAGTCTACAAAGGGAAATGGAAGGACATCAAAGAAATATGCATGGAGTGTGGAAAAATATACTATAACACAGAGCAGAGGTTCGAATGAGCATACAAACATTGAGTACTGACAGAGGAAATATTTACAGCAGAAGAACAAGTTTTGATGAGTAGCAGAGAAGAGCAGTGAAACATTGAACATTGATGATAAGAATTTTGGAAGCGGATAAAGGAATTCAAGAAAGAGACATCAAATGATGAGACACACACACATTGAAATCTTAAAAGAAAATATGATGGCACAATAAATATTGAATCGATTAATCCCCCTAGTATAAAATTTGCAGAATAGTTCCTGAGTTGCGACCTCAAAATCCAGAAATCAGAGAAATGGTAGGTTGGTCAAAGCATGATGTTCCACCATAGGGTGTGTGCATGGGCAAGATGATCATAGGACGAGCCACTCACCACTTTGATGGCACCAAAGAGAAGTGTAACAATAGGATCAAGAGGACCATTTTTAGGGGGGAGCAAAGCACTGTGAGACTCAATGTTTGCACAAGAATCTACTAGATTGAATACGAAGGCTAAAGAGTAATAGGTCATTAGTTATTTGCACACTTACTCGGGACAAGCAAGGATTTGAGTGTGTGGGAGATGTTGGGAGGCCTCTTAGGCCATTGTAATAGTCATCATACATTAGACATTAGATATTAAGTAAATATATGAAGATATATGTAGTAAAGGATAAATATATAAGAGAAATTAACGAATGATTAGTTGGAGCGTGTGAAATTGCTCCAACCATCCATACAATGTATTAATACTCTTGAAGAAGGAATATGAAAGCGGTTGGATATCCTTCCCCACATTTATCTCCTTCTTTCTTAGGATTGTGTGTGTTTCTTGATGTGCTTAATTTGTATCTCTTGAATGCTTACTTCTAATCCCTATATTACAACACCACCTGACTCCCTATATGCTTGGTTGGGAATTTACTTAAAAATAAATACAAATATACTCATGGTCGTTTAACAAGGAGCGTCATTGGCACGTTGGTCAGAGTATAATGTTAAGTGGTTGGGTTGGTCTGGAGGTCATGGGGTCAACCCTAGTTGATTCCCTATTTATGACATATAGCATTTAATACATTTTAAATATTAAACCGTCCATTAGAATATTAGATAATATGGTTATCCAGATTTGTTAGATTGTTGTTTGTTGAACCAGAGGTCATAGGTTCGATTCCCTTCAGAGCCAAAAAATTTTTGGATAAGGCCATATTGGGAAAATATATAGTGCCATGTGGCACCATCTCATTGGTCCACATGTCATTCTCTTACTACCTCACCCGTTGTACAATCAGCACCACGTCAGCGCATAGTCAACCTGCCTACATCAACTAGCATTTGTCATCTATATTTCCACGTCATCCTTTTGTACTGTCACCTGTTACCTGCCACATTCCTATTTGTATTGTGCCACATCAACACCATATTTTCCGCATGTCATGCATACTAACATGTGTCATCCTTTCATTGATTCCACGTGTCAGCCTTTGGTGATGCCATGTGTCCTACCCTGTTTGATTTTTTGCATGTTGGTCAAAATCTCCAGAACATCATAACTTCTTCATATGACATCTATTTGAGGCCATTCAAATTGTGTTAGAAACATCACGCCGATATATATGCAATGAATTCATGTTCATTTTCATTTTAGATGATCAATTTTTTGAGTGTTCCTAGATCCACCTAGATCATTCCTCCCCACTGGAAGCCTTTTGGACCACCAAAAGTCTGGATTACTCAACAACTAAGTGAGGGTAACGCTCCCTCGCTTTCCTGATCTTGATCCATATTTATTTGATTGGTTTTACCCCTTTAATACCAACTCGGAGATACTCCACATCACCCCATTGTGAATTCATGATTCTTCTGTCAAGGATAACATCTTCCTGCAGCTCGTCTAAGTACTCAGGAGAAAAATCATCAACTGTCGGAACCTGAACACCTTCATCTTTATCAATAATCATAGGAGGTTCATAAAGTTTCAAATTCTTAGCATTCACCACTGAATACATTTTCATATAAGATGGAAGATCTAAATGAAAGGCATTAGTACCAATCTTCTCCAAAATCTCAAATGGACCATACCGGATTGGTTTGATATTTTTACCTTCGCCCTTCATTATGTCCTTGTTGATATGTAACCATACTTGATCACCAACTTGGAACTAATGATCAACCTGATGCTTGTCATTCCTTTCCTTTTACTTGGCTTGGCTCTTCTCCAATTGTTCATGTAGTTCCTGATGTACCTATTGGATCCTCTAAATGAACCTCTTATCTTTTTCCGAATCATCTTGTCCAGCCTCTTAGCTTGTCTCACCAAAAGCAAAATCCATAGGTAATTTAGGCAAGTATCCCAAAAAAACCTCAAAAGGAGATCTCTAAGTAGAAGAATGCATGGCACGATTATAGGCATGTTGTACATAGTGCAATTGTTCATCCCGCAACTTAGGATGTTTACTGCAGTACCCTCGTATAAAATGTACCACTGTCATGTCCACCACCTCTTTTTTTCCATCTATCTGCAGATGAAATACATCTCTCTTTTTTAATTTAGTGTTAATTAACTCCCACAAACTAGAACAAAACTTCCTTAATAATCGAGAGTCTCGATCAGATACAATAGATGTAAGCAACCCAAACTGAACCCAAACATTATTAAAGAAAAATTGTGTTGTTTGTTCAATTGTGACTTGATTCTTGCAAGTCATTAAGATACACATCTTATTGAACCTATCTACCATGACATACAAGTAATCATGACCTATTCTAGACATCGACAAACCCCCTACAAAATCCATGGACACACTTTCCCATGGTTAAGAAGGTACTAGAAGTGATGTGTATAACCCCAACTTTTTGTTGCTAAGATTAATTGTGGCACACAAAACACACCCTTTTACATACTTGGAAACGGTTTCATTCATTCAAGGCCAATAACAATATCTTTGCAAATGTTCTATTGTCTTTCCTACCCCGAAGTGACTAGAAATAAGAGATGTATGGGCTTCCATGATTACATTTTCTCTTTCATCCATGGGTATACAAATATTTTGAAGATGGTATAATAAATTATCATGGACATGATAATCCAATTCTTTGTGTAGATTTCCATGAGTCAGTTCTTCATGTACATCTTTAAATTCACCATCCCTAATGTTATCACTGAAATTTCATCTGCACATGGTTACAAGAACTCAGCATCGTCAAACAGTAATGAAGTCATTCATGGACCTGAATTAATACCACAACATTCAAAAAAGGTCAAAAAACTATACAAAGTAGTGAAAAATTGAAGAGCGCTTTGCGTACATTGGGCTCGCGCGCATGCGCGGAACAGGAACGTACAAATCACGCACAAGCGCACGATGCGTGATTGTTAGCGCAAAAATTCACGCACCTGCTAAACGGCGCATTTATGGAAGTGGTTGGCCTCCCAACCACTTATGGTTCAGCTCCCAAGCCGATTTGACCTCCAAATCTAGGCTGGATCCAAATGGTGGGCTGGTCAAAGACCTAACAATGCCCTAAATGGCCTCTTTTCACACTACAAAGTAGTTAAACAAAAACCCAAAGCAATGCTATAAAAATCCATGAATGCACCTCATTTTTTCAAGGAATTCAAAGTAATGTTATGCTGCCTATATTGTTTTAAGGACTCCATCCTTGACAAGAGCATTTTGGCACCATTACATTGGACAATCCACCTCTCCATTGAGTGGATTTGTAAAGAGTTCTTTCATCACCATTTTCCATTTTCTTTGTTGTAAGAAGAGCTAGATAGTGAGGGTCCAAGAGCCTTCCCTTGGAGGAAGAAGGGACTCATATTCCCCTTTCTTCTTGGTGCTTTTTTTTCATCAATAAATCAGCCTCAAACATTGGTGACATGGGTCTTTTGGTTCTTTTTGTTTCTATGTCCCTATGCTCATGAATTTTGTTTTTATTGCATCTATTAGTCTAATTCCTAATTGTAGTTTTTTGTTTTCTTTCCCTAACTCTTTTCTCTATAGTTGTCCTGCTCAGTAGACCCAACTGGGCATGCAAGCACCTTGATTCTGCTCACCAAGGTGATGAAAGGGGTGCAACAGATTGGCGACTCCGCTGGGGAAAGGTATCAATTTCCTACCTCATTTGGGTTTATTTTGCTCTTATTTTAGTTTGTTTAACTTGCAGGTGCACTAACCGGCCTAAGCCGACCTACCAACCAGCCAATTCCAAGTTGAATTGAGAGAAATCCATTCAGATTTTTCGTTCTCGGCCGTACGCCACATATGCGTGGGTTTTTCATCCCACAGACATGCACCGTGCGCCCATGCGCTTGACTCACAGTTATGTTCTGTGCACGTGCACTTTTTAACTTGTCTCTGCTCGCGCGCATGTGCTTTGTGCGCCTATGTCTTCACTAGGACCCGTGCATCTGTGCAAAATTTCACATTGTAAAGTTGTTGAGATGTGGGGAAGGCCATCTGCCTTCTTAAAAATGATGTCAAGCATGTTTTAAAGATGCACCACACTTAGTCCCCTCATCATATAAATGGGTTAGTCAAACACACATAGGCACTTAGGAGGATAAAATCAATTTCCCTTATTTGCTTTTTGCCACATGGATGGCTTGTTTTGACTCACAAGATAAGTTGGAAATCATTTTTAATCACATATAACTTACATTGGGACTAGAATTTGAATTACAATCACTTAGTATGCTCTTCTCTCGTGCCTCAAAGCAATCTTGAGAATCAGAAAAAGATTGTGAAACGATTTCATCTCCCTTAAGAACATTAAAACCTTTAGGAGAGGACAACAGACCTTCTTGGGACTCCTCTTAGTTTTCTTTTTCAAACACATCTTAATATTTTAACAGGCCCATACATTCCCACATGCTACAAAGATAGGATAGTGTTTGAATTTTTTCTTTCTTAGATCAGAACACTAGGGAAGTTTAAAGGTTTGTAATGGGCTCACACATGCCCACATGTTCAATCTAGGCTAGTTTCAAAGATTTTCTTAGATTACATCACAATAGAGATTTAAAGGACAGTAACGGACCCACATGTCCACATGCTAGCTTCCTAGGGACTTTTTAATTACACAAGGTTGTACCAAAGGCACTTAGTTAATTAGGTAATCAAACTCTTGTAAGGACCAAGCGAAGTCCACATGTAGCAAGGTGACATCTAATTCACTAAAAATTGGCACA
>JZKD02S1674551.1:511119-526760 GCA_000966675.3 Picea glauca
TTGAGCATATATAGTGCGTGGCTATCTTTGAAACAAAAGACTTCCCTGGGTTGATAATTTATGTTTCACTTGGTTGTTTAAAATTAATTAAGCAATTATAGTGACCAACAGTGATAAATTGCACATGTGTGCATGAAATTAATAATTTAGATTTTTTAATCAGAAGAAATAATAATATGAGAGAATGGGAGAACACTTGGAAAAGAATCTTGAGTCGACCTACCACTAGTCTAACTAGAAGAAGACTTTGAATCAAACTCTAACTAAGATCTAGTTAGGAGACACTCATTTAATGAGAATCTGGGGAATAAAAGGACAACTAAGAAAGAAAATAGGAACACATGGGAGGATGTGAGGGAAATTGACTTTTTAATTAAAATAAAATGAGTAATTACTTGTGCAACTTTGGGAGAGTGTGACAAGTGTGAGGGTGAATAATCCTAATTTATTTAATTGAAAAGTTGTTGCATATGGACATGTGTCAGTGAAGAAAATTCTATAAAACAAATGGTTTAGATGGGAAATGGATCACACTTGTTATGGGTAAAGTTATGTTGCCAAAATCATTTTGGGATTGTGTTTTACTTGTGAGAGTTGGGAGACCAAGTTTTAGGATAGAGTGGTAGCTCTTCCTTGCGAGGAAAACTTGGAGCTATAGTATTTTTGGTTTTTGTGCTTGGCCCCTTTGTGGCTCGGGGAGCTAAGGGGAAAGAAGAGTACCCATGGCGTTGGTTGGGAGGTATCGGTGAGGTCTCCATGATTAGAAAGTGGGAGGAAGGAAGGAACGCCAGTCGCGGAAGGACATCTTCAAGTCATCTTCGTCGATTACGGTATTCTTATTTGAGATTGTATTTATAATTGTAATAAGATTTTATTGGTAAAATGGTTTTTGGAATCCACCATAGTTGTGTTGTAATTTTACTTTGCTCGACAAACTCCTTGATAATTTTGTGAAAACTAGAAGTGGAATTTTGGTAATTTGTAATTATTGCATGTAGAGATAAGCGTTCATATTCTATGTCGATATTAAATCAATGGATGTACATCGAACTGCCAAATCGGTGAACGATAATGTATATATATAATTGTGCATAAATTGTTGGGTGGATGTATTGGAGCATCTTGCACATGTTATTGGATTGTGGATTGAATCGAATCCTTGATATAACCAGTGTCATTGGTTGCTTAACAGAAATTATAGATTCACACTGTCATGATAAACAACTACTCCAAACGGCATTTTAATTTCGTATATTCTTTGTGTAATGGTTGAAATTTCGGAGGAATTCCATGGGGATTTAAAGTTAGGTTGAAATTTCAAGTGAACCTATGTGATATGCTCTCAATATAATTATTTGATTAACTAAAATACCAAATGAATTGGTGGACTTTCATATCCCAGTGTGCAATAAGTTGAATTTCTAGAAAGAACATTCGTAGTAATTATAATTTAGAATTGAGATGGTCTTGGATTTGTGTGAATGTTGTTAAATAGATTATTGATCTGAATTCCCTTTTTGTATGGCCTTTTCAAACTGAATTACTGACCCAAATTTTAAATTTTTTTGTTTCTTGGGTAATGTGCAAACTTGTGATTCGTGGCTTCCTTTTTCTCTCTATGCAACCCTTTACGAATTATGTGTGTAAAACCTTAAACAGGTTGATGGTCAACCGTTGAAATTGTTATGCATTGGTGGAGAGGGATGGGTCTATTCCATTGATGTCCAGATCTATAGTCTTATCAACCCCGAACCGGATATTGTGATATGTATCGGGTAGTGTTACATTAAATTATAAAAGTTTTACACCATTCAACTACAATCCCAGGTGTATTCTCGATGATAGGTAGTGAATTGTAACTTATACTTAACTGAAAGTTACGCACTTAATTATTGTTTTAATCCTTAGTCATTACTGTTAAAAGTTGTTGAATGTCAACCTTTTGGCATTAAATTTAACTCGTAGTATACTAGTCGAATTGACCGAGTTACATAGACTGCCATTGAGGTTGGCAACGTGACTTGCCTTCTCGACGCACAGGATTCTGAATAAGATTTGTCCATTGTAAGGGTGATCTAGGTGGATATCAGTGGCCACACACCTATTCTAACTGGCTCAAAACAGTTTCCTGACAACTTACTATTTTTAGCATTTTTCGGTTCCTAAACTTCTGGGGCCATTTTGAGGGCCTAAATGAAGTTTTTTGGGATCCCTCACCTGATTGATAGCCATAGGCTCTGATTGAGCCCTCAAAATGAATCTACTCGATGATACCTTTCCAACGAGCTATCGTGCGCCCCAAATGGAGATCGTATGCCAAAGTTACATCCCCGAGAAATTGATACACCAAACTACCCAAAATGGGGTCCACAATATTGTTGGCTTTTCATCTTCCGGGGTTATGGTTTTGGATTTTCTTTATGTTAAAAATTCCTTGGAGCCTCATTGTAACAATCATGTTATGGCGAATGCAAGTTGTCATCACATCTCTTCTCATAGATAAGCTGCCACCATTCTAGCAAGTCTTTCACTCTATATTTCTACAGTTTTGTACATTTCACTCATTTAATAGAAATTGTGTATTATTGTATCTCTATGTTTATGGTTGCATCTCTGATATATTTCTTTATTATATCTCCACTCTCATTTCGTGCTGAAAATAATCTGGAGCAGTGGTATTAGAGCATGTTGTTCTTGATCATTTTTTAGTGCATGTCCCCGATGAGGTCTGAGTATAGCAAGTTGGGTCTCGAGCGTGTCTCGTCTCAAGCTTGTCTCTATTGAGGATAATCGCTCTCGAACACCCAAGAAAACCTCCATGGAAGAAGAAAAGAAAAAATACGGAGAAGAAGATTCTATTAATATGTTGCTTGAGCAAGCTCTCACGCAACAAAGGGACAAAATGATGGAGAATTTTCCCCACATCCTTCAACGCATGTCGATAGCAGCAGATGCATATTCATTAAGTGGCCACTTTGGAAGCACCTCTCCTTTCAAGGTACAGGTTAATTTCGATATTTCCTTATTTTAAGGTCAGATAGATGTGGATTCCCTAGACAAATGGTTAAATCTACTAGAAGGTTATTTCTTTATTCACAATTTTTCCGACAGGGAAAAGATCACCTTCGCACTCCTTAAGGCTCTCACCCATGTAAAACAATGGTGGGAAACTTACTGGCAGCAAAGTTCCACAGAGGAATATGGAATATATGGGGCCAATCCCACTTGGGATTTTTTTGTGGATGCGGTCAAGGAACAATATTACCCTGTTGGAAACTATGAAGACTAATACATGAGATAGACCACGCTGTGTTAAGAGAGGGGCCAAGCAGTGTTGGATTTCACCAATACCTTTCATACCTTACGCACCAAGTTAGGTATCAAAGACTCTGAGCGACATTTGGTTCTGAAATATCGTGGGGCTCTATATAGATATATCCAAACTGAAATGGATTTTCTGGACATCTCATCACTCGGTGTTTCTTATCAATATTATGTTAAAATCGAGCAAAAATTTAAGCACCAAAACAAGCAAGAGTTTGGGTATGCAAATATGCAACAACCAAAGTATGGTAAAGACGACCCTAACAACAAATCTTCAGAAAACCATCCTAAGCCATACGAAAAGAAGGGTAATGGAAAGATGAAGGACACTAGAAAATGGTGTGATTTCCACAAAAGCCTCTAGCACAACACCAATAAATGTCAATGAAAACAGTCATTGGTGGCCGAGATCAAAGAGAAAGAGTCGAACCCAGATTTAGAATCTGATTCAGAAAATAATGGGAGAAGACATATCATTGATGCAGACCCCACTTCTATTATCGCGGTCTCAACAATTCAACCAAAAGTATCAGCATATCTTGAAGAGGGGGGGCACCTTTTTCATTCACAGATGTGGGTGAAGGGGACCCTGATGCATTTTATTGTTGATAACGGAAGCCAGAAGAACATCATCTCAGCAGAGGTCATCAAACATTTGGGATTGTCGACAACACCACACCCATAGCCATACAACACTGGGTGGCTTCACTAGGGATGCGATCTTCATGTCATCCAGTAGTGTTGATTGTCAGACGGCATCCAGCCCTTCAAAGATGAGGTATTATGTGGTGTTGCCCCACTTGATGTTTGTGATGTTCTTTTGGGCCAGCCATATATGTGGAAGCGCCATGATATTTATGAGTCTCGACCCCGTAGTGTCATTGTTACTCTGGAGGGTCATCTCTACAGGATACCAGAGGTAGTTCCAACTATTGTCCCACCTAAATTCAGCTTCTTGATCACAATTTGTTCAAAATGTGAACAGAAAAACACTGTAACCACTGCAGCCTCAGTCCAAGCACCTTATGTTCAACAGAAGTAGGTCGACAAGATTGAACCCAAGCACAAGGATTCCTTCTTCACACATTCATATCATGTATCCAAACTAGTTAAAAAGTTCCAACCCTTCCAGCCACAGGTTCGTGATAGCCTTCAACAAGCTAAGTAGTGCAACTTCTCCAGCAAGGAAAGCAGATCATCAAGGTTCAGATTCAACAAGCGCTTTCCCTTGTCCCTCGGGGATTCAACGCAATGGATACCATTGCTTCCTAATGAGGGAGGATTGATCCAGGTGGATATCGATGGCCACCCACCTATTCCAACTGGCTCAAAAAAGTTTCCTAGCAACTTACTATTTTTAGTCGTTTTTCGGTTCCTAAACTTATGGGGCCATTTTGAGCGACTAAATGAATTTTTTTGGGGATATAGCACTTTAGTGATAGCCAAAGGCTCTGGTTGAACCCCCAAAATGAATCTCCTATATGATACCTTTCCAACGAGCTATCATGCACCCAAACAAAGATTGTATGCCAAAGTTACGCCCCCGAGAAGTTGATACACAAAACTACCCAAAATGCGGTCCACAAAATTGTTGGATTTTCATCTTTTGGGGTTAGGGTTTTGGATTTTCTTTATGTTAAAAAGGCCTTGGAGCCTCATCGTAACAATTATCTTCTGGCGAATGTGAGTAGCCTTCACATCTCTTCTCAAAGATAAGTTGCCACCATTCTAGCGAGTCTTTCACTCTGTATTTCTACAGTTTTGTACATTTCGCTCATTTAATAGAAATTGTGTATTATTGTATCTCGTTATTTATGGTTGCATCTCTTATATATTTCTTTATTATATCTTCGCTCTCATTTCATGCCAAAAATAATCCTAATCAAAGGGATCTTGGGGTTCCTTCATCGTTATTTTTATTGAGTGTTCATTGTATTGGAGATAGAACAACTGTATGTTTTCATAAATTATGAGTCCATACTTTAATTATTACCCAACACAGTAATTTACAGACTGATATCTGTAGACTTAGTCATACTCGACTATTTACTACTTCCAAATTACGTTATATATATGTTTCTATGTGTATGTATGTATCATCCGTATTTAAATCGCCTTCTACTAATACTGTATGTAACAAATTTTGATGCCCTTCCCAGTGATCTATCTTAATTACAATATAGTAAATAGATTAAGCCTTGAGCTTAATCGATGATAGAATAAATAAACTACTTACCTGTCCACGTCGGTGTCGGTGATTAAGGGACATTCGAAATTGTTGTAATAAGGTATTACACAAATTAACAATGTTATTGGATAATTACGTTGATTACATGAAGACTACGTATTTCTCAATTGAAATAGTAAGAGAAAAGGGATATCCTTTGAGTAGTCAACCAAAACCTATGATTCTTCGGGGCCTAACGCGTAGACCCTTCCAAATTATAATATGTAGACTTTTACGTTTATCTGTTGACATTTTCGATATTACATTTATACACCTAAGCACATAAGAAAGGTGCATGTGATTAGTTTATCAACTACATTGTTCCTTATAAAATAGTAACTCGTTTCTCGTAATATAGTAATTGTTTAGAATAAGTGAATGTGGATAAAACCAATTATATATGTATTTTTATCTTGAAATGTCTATTTCTTATATAATAGCTAATGGTTTTTTCTCTATGGAAAATCATGGATAAAAGAAGTACAACGGAGTGCCATTAAATTTAGATGTCACTTTTAATTACTTACTTTTAAATTAACTAAGGGATGACACTTAAATTTTAGTCAAATAATTGTTGGTAAATAATTAGGATGTCATAAAATTGGTATATTTTAGGAGTTGGGATTTTGGTATAGGATTTATTTTATCATGAAGATTTACTTTTATGATTTATGATGGTTAAAGTATTTTGAATAATGGAAATTCCTTCCATTTCATTTAAATTTAATTTTAAGCGCAATATATATAATCATAATAAGGATGGATATCGTCATGGGGTATGTTGGGTTTAGTTACTAAGATTAAAACTTTTGGCCGCCTTGAATCATTAAGGGAGTTAAATTCGTCAAACACGATTGTTTAGTCTTAATCCCTGGTTATTGAACTTAATTATTATGACTTATTTTGTAATTCTTGAAGAACTTGATCTAGATTAATTTATCGTAAATTTTATGATAATAAAAATTGTTAGGTTGATTGATTGAGTAATGGTCTTATCATGGCATATTTATTGGGTTCCTAATTGATCATAACTTGTTATGCAAGTGGTGTTTGCATATCATGGAGAGAAGTTAATATGGTTTTACATATTAAACTTATAGAACTCTTGCATTAATTATAGAAGGGTTGAATTGCTTCGTGACTCATGTGATACTTGTTGAGATATTCTTGCTTCATTGAATTACTCATACTCTACTATGGTGATGATGTTGTTTACTATTTAAGTCTCGTGAGGTAGTTTCGGATGGATTACGGGAACTAGATATCTCCTTGTTCCTCAGAGCAGTCGCCAGTCCTGAGACCTTAAATGGTCGAAATCAATCGTATGAATCATGGACTTGAGCGTTTATTATGTGTCTTGGAGGTCCTACCCATGCAAGATAGGTTGGGTGGATAGATTCCTTATGTTATATTTATGAGATATGTTTGATTGAATAATAGTGGTGTTGCTTTCAGTTGATTGCGAAGGAATTGATTGTGTAGTTATTAATATTGTTGTGGCGCATGTCACTTGTCATAATTTTGTTTTCAAAAAAAAATCTTACCTCTTTTGTACTCACTATTTGTTGTCATAACAGAGGGGTTGTTACAAATATCCTTAGCTGAGCATCAACTCAGCAAGATATTGTGTAGGCACCAACCTACTAGAGACATCGATATCCTCAGTTGAGCACCAACTCAGTAAGACCTATATAGGCACCAACCTAAGATCTTCATAAAAAAATTACTTATGACTTTACCTGCATGCTTTGTACTTCATGTATTTCATAGCATCATCATACCCTTAAATTTCATGCTCCAATGCCTCGCTTTGCTTCATACCCCAGACATAGATTCAAACCCTAGTCATATTTAGCCTCCATGCGCTAACGAACCTCGTAGCATCATTCCCAAAATATAATCCCATATTGTAGCATCACAACCTCAAAAAATATCACTTTGCAACATTATTGACTTTAGTCCCTCATAGTGCACCCTTAAAACTCCAAGAAAACTCATTTTGAACACCTTAAGACCCCAAGAATACTCTCCATCTTTTTTTGCACACTTCATATCTCTTCTACGCACCTCAGACTTGATCTTCTTACTTGTATTATTTTTAAATGTGCACATATATCATGTATTTACAGTGCTTTTGTTCTCACTTATAGGGTCAACCTATAAAGACTAGTTGGGCCGACTTGAACTTTCTGGCTAGCTTGTCTGACAAAAAAATCCATATCTCCTCATTCCTAAGGAGTTAGAGTGACTATCATATATTGTCAAAAAGGTATCAGAATAAAATTTCCATCCATATAACCTATGCTCCCATTTGAGAAAGGTATTTAGAGTAAAAAAACATTTAAATATAGGGTATCCAAACTAAGCATCAAAAATCCAGTTACTCTATGGCGTGTGCTAATAGTAGAAAGTGTGTGGCATAATGTGGTATGATATAAGTATCTCAACAATTTCGTGCTCATCGACTAGTTAAGAAAATCAGAACATAGAGTCTATTTTGTTGTCATAACGGAGGGGTTGTTACAAATATCCTTAGCTGAGCATCAACTCAACAAGATATTGTGTAGGCACCAACCTACTAGAGACATCGATATCCTCAGTTGAGCACCAACTCAGTAAAACCTATATAGGCACCAACCTAAGATCTTCATAAGAAAATTACTTATGACTTTACCTGCATGCTACGTACTTCATGTATTTCATAGCATCATCGTACCCTTAAATTTCATGCTCCAATGCCTCACTTTGCTTCATACTCCAGACATAGATTCAAACCCTAGTCATATTTAGCCTCCATGCGCTAACGAACCTCGTAGCATCATTCCCAAACTATAATCCTAGATTGTAGCATCACAACCTCAAAAAATATCACTTTGCAGCATTATTGACTTTAGTCCTTCATAGTGCACCCTTAAAACTCCAAGAAAACTCATTTTGAACACCTTAAGACCCCAAGAATACTCTCCAGCTTTTTTTGCGCACCTCATATCTCTTCTACGCACCTTAGACTTGATCTTCTTACTTGTATTCTTTTTAAATGTGCACATATATCATGTGTTTATAGTGTTTTTGTGCTCACTTATAGGGTCAACCTATAAAGACTGGTTGGGCCGACTTGAACTTTCTAGTTAGCTTGTCTGACAGAAAAATTCATATCTCCTCATTCCTAAGGAGTTAGAGTGAGTGTCATATATTGTTGGAAAGGTATCAGAATAAACTTTCCATCCATATAACTTATGCTCCCATTTGAGAAAGGTATTTAGAGTAAAAATTCATTTAAATATAGGGTATCCAAACTAAGAATCAAAAATCCAGTTACTCTATGGCATGTGCTAACAATAGAAAGCCTATGGCATAATGTGGTAAGAGATAAGTATCTCAACAATTCCGCCCTCTTCGACTGGTTGAGAAAATCGGAACATAGAGTCTGTTCTGTTTCAAGAAATGCATTGGGGCTCCGGACTATAGATGGCTTATTTGTTGTGGTGTTGGAACCAACACAAAGGATGAATTGATGGGAGCATGGGCGTCTCTCTGTCTTTCCAATCTACTAAATATTTACCATCTGCGGGTCCTGGGGGATTCTAAAGTAATCATCGAATGGATTAATAAAAAAGGAAATCTACGGGTGATCAACCTAGAAGGGTGGAAGGTGAGGATAAGAGAACTCATGGCAGTCTTTCAAGGCATAAACTTTCAGCATATTTATAGGGAATCAAATGAAGAGGCGAACAATCTTTCCAAGAGAGCACTACACTCCCCCATTGGTAAACTAATTTATTTTCCATGGGATGGAGAAACAGAGGGCCCAGCAAATCACATAAACGTTTTCAATTCATGAATCAGTTCAGAATGCTTCGCTTTGACATCATTAGAAAGTTGATCCGGGTTTCTCCCCTTTCGGATCAAGGCTGAATTAGCAGTTTATTACAGTAGTTTTTCAGTAGTATTTCCATGGGCTCCTTTGTGACGGCATGAATGACATGTTTGTTTAGAAGACTATATATTTGTAATGGAGTAAGTTAGGAATGGAAGTCTATCCCAATAGTCCTATTTACATTTGACGAAGATGTAAAAGAAATTATAATCAATATAATTTTTGAGCGATTTTTCATCTGGAAAAAAAAAAGCATCAAAAATCCAAAAGCAACATTTCCAACAATCTCCATCTTGCAATATTTATCTTGGACATTTGTAGTCTCCCCCTATATTTAACATCACTGACAAAAAGATTTCCAACAATAACAACATAAACACCCAGAAATATAATGTCCATCATATTCATTAAACTAACAGAAACAATTAACCATATAAACACACATTATAAACATCAATAGAAAGCACATATAAAGATAGAACTTATATTTTATAAAAGAACTAATTGGTTGTAGACCTCAAAAATTCTACCCAATCATAGACATTATTGTTCTATCTCTCTCAACAACAAGTCACCCCCAATTTGTGGTTATGACTCCATTGTCTCTTAAGCCAAGCTAAGGTCTCATAAATAGTGTAGGTGTTCTCTAGAAAATGTACCAAACTCTAGTAGAAATTACCTAGGGCCTCTTATTCCCCATCAACATGCATGACGAGAGGAAGTGTACCACCTTCCAGGGATAATTTTAAGGATGGAAATTTATATTAAAATGTAGAAACTTGGGTTAATCTTATTAGTCCTTAATATGAAAAATGTAAAATATTTGGTGATATTTTTTCAAAAATATTCAAATTTATAAGGATTTTATGTAGCTTTTATAAATTTTTGGTGATTTTTAAGGTAAAATAATTTTATTCTATGGAATTTGGGAGAATCACTTTTAGAAAAATTGGAAATTGATGAAATTTTTTTGGGAAAACCCATGGAAAAATAACCCATTGGCGACATTTAGCCCCTAAAATTTTCCCTGCCCCCTTCTTTGCATTGCAGTCCCTTAGGTTTTCTGGATTTTCTTCCAAGGCTCCAACACAGGCCAGCTCGGAAGTCTCAGATATATCTAGCTCCATGAACTCTTGCTACACTCTGGAGTCTCTAGGAACCCTCCAAGCTTCACACCTTGGGAAACCACCCAAACAATTCTTACTCCAAGGCTCCAACCTTCCTCAAGGCAACCCAATGAGAATTGTGCACTAAATCCCCAATAGAATTCACCTAGAATTAAAGGGATTCAAAGACATAACAAGTTTACGTAGATTTTCTAGCTCACCCTCTAGCATGAACTTCACAAGCACTGATAACAGTGGCAAAGAATGGATACATTTTCCATTGAGAACAATACTTAAGTATGCATGGCCTTAACTTTCCATGTGGAACTCAAATAATCCCACTTAGGAACCTTTTCCCAAACTTTATAACTTAGGACAATATACTCATATGACTTTGGCTTGGAACATTATATTATTATTAGCATTAGCCCCCTTTTAGACTTTCTAACCCTCTTACCTTTCCCTCTCATGGAATCTTACCCCCCCATACTCTTCATCTGACTTGGTTTGCATCCATGATGTATTTTATTAATCAGTTGTATGTACATATTACAATACAGTCTCTCCAGCCCAAAATATTACAAGCACTCTGGACCAAAAATCATACGGTCTCACTAACCTATATAACATATGTACATATACAATTACAACTTAGGGATCAAACCGGGGCTATTACGCATTTCAACTTGAAGGAACCTTTGGCGCATTAGGGGGGAGATCAACTCTAGGTAGGGGAATATGTAATTTTCCATTAGTAGCCAGAGAAGGATCATTTGAGTCAATCGAATTCATGTACAAAATTTAGTAAGTACCATCTCCAGAAGTGTTGGAATTGATGGGTTAACCATAATGAGGGGATTTTGGTGTAGCTACAAACTTTTATGTCAAAAAGGGGTTTTACAACATAGTTGGTTGCAACGGCGAAGGTTGGTTAGGATGATTGGTAGGCTAGTTGGTAATTGCACAAGATTTATTATCCACTTCCTTCAATCGAAGCAACTCAGGTACAAGAGGACAATCATGGGTGTAGTGTTCATAGACACCATAAATAGAGCAAGGTTTATTTCTGTAAAGATGAGGTTTATTCCCCCATTGGGTTGGGGATTGTTTCCTTGACTTTAATTTTTTCCATTATAGTTTCCCCTAGTGTGTGTATTAGGATTTTGGTTTCATTTCCCTTGATTCCATTGGTTTTGGCATTGGTCATTTTGTTTTCTCTTCCCCTTATTCTTATTTTTGTTATTAGTATTATAATGGGGGTGGGGGGGGTGGGGGGGTTGGGTACATTCTATTGAGAATACACATGTCCTTGAAGAGGAGGTGTGGGTTGACCAACATTAATGGGATCTTGGCATACCATCACTTGAGGAATTTAAGTTATTGGCATAGGGCTATGGAAAGGATAAGACAGATTCATGGTTTCTCCACCACAAGAGGTACTAGTTAAATCATGTCCAATCACATGTTTGTGTACATAGGGGATTAATATGAGGTGTTAGTACCTAATTGAGATCAAGGATGAGAAGAATCTTGTGGGGGACTAGGATAACTATAAGGCATCAAGGGATATCCTACAGGAATTTGAGGGTAAGAGGTAATAACCCCACCATATGAGGTACCATATCCACTAGGTATAGGGGGATTAGGATATGAATGATTATGCCACACATACTATATAACACCATTAGCTACATGGGATTTCTCTGGTGTCGATAGGTCACATGAGCATGAGTAAGTGGCATCATGAAGAATATTGTATAAATAACCTAATTAGGTATAGATAATGTCACACTATTGTGCATTTAGCATGGCTTCCTCTTAAGTCTTTGGCATAGTCATGGACACATTGTGATGGGAGGAAGTAATGAATTAAAAAACTTTCCATGAGGAACCTATCATTAATATTGACCTTACATAATCCATATCATCTATGCCATTCATGGATATGATCCATGATATGGGTGGTTGTAGTTAGATGAAAGTTGGTGAGAATCTTGATTCCTATGTCATGTTGAACTGGAAGTTGAAATAAGGTTAAGAAAACCTTGGATATGGACTCAAAGGTGGCATGAGAATGAGTTGGTTTATCAATGTACAATTTGGTAGCCACACCCATAAGAGTGCATTGAAACAATATCAACCTAGACAAGTCTTTTGTGATGGTGTTAGAGGAACACCAAAGGTGGAAAGGCATCATGTGATTGGAAGGATCATCTTGGGCACAACCCTCAAATTTAGGTATATCCAAGGGCATCATAGATGGCCAAGTGGCATCATGATGGGTAGGATAATTAATGAGTTTGGTCAAATATGGGAGATTCAACCCTATCATATAAGGAAAAGTGGTTTGGTTAAAATTAGTTATTGTCATGGTAGATACCAATGTGGTACTCACGTTAGATGAAGATGAACTTATTGGTGGGCGATTGGTTCTAGGAACACCTAAACTGGTTTTTCTTGAAGGGGATTAGATTCCAAATATAAGGTGTTGTAACTAGGATCTAATTGAATCAATCTTATCATATCCTTTTACTGTTAAATCCACTCAAAATAAAAAATTTGAATTCATACACATGAAATTATGTATTCTAGTTTGTAAGATTTATTCATTATTAAATTTTGTGCTTTGATTACTATATAATGATGATTTTTTATATAGGAGAGATCAAAGGGATCATGTTTCATTTTAGTAGGAAAGTAAATCAATGGTTAATGAATTTATTTGACTTTCATCACCCAAAAGTTGCTCACCTAGACCAAATTGCTAGGATTACCGAAATACACCATGTATAATATGGGTATCCCATGTTTACACCCACTTTTCCATCATTTCCACTAAAACAACTTAGGAAACATATTTTTCTCAAAGTTATTATCATTTAATAAAAGTTATAAAACACTTGTCTGACCTTTTCCTCCTAAAATTGTGCAAAAACAATAATAATCAAGTAATGGTTAAAATTGATTTGGTCAAATAATCATGTTTTATTATTTTGACCCTATCAAAGATAACCACTATTTTTCTTATAAATTCAAGAGGTTTTGTCCATTTTCATGGTTATACACATTGAGAGTACACATTACACACAGGTTATCATCCAACCATTTTTAACACCCTCTCATTCTCATTTTTCTCTCATCTCCCTCATTGTATCATTTTCTTTAGTGCCATCACTACAACAACCATCTATAGCCAAAGGAGGAGAAGAAAAGCAGCCACAAACACACACTTTGGAAATAGAATAACCCTCCTAACGGGAGGCCACTAGAGGATCCAGGTCTTCAAGAGCCATCTCCATGTTTGTGTGGGTGTGGGTGTGCGCGCGCACATGTCCTTCTCATTGGGTAATGAGATTGTTTTTATTCTTTGAATATATTGTTGTTCATTTCTATTTTATTTTGCATGTATTTATTCTTATTGAATAGAAGAGATATCAAGGTATATTTATTTCATAGAAAACTAGGGTTGTTCGTTTTCTAACCCATTTGTATGTAGCTTTATTACAACCACAAATTTTTTTTATTTGCTCACCCTTGCTGCAAATTTGCACCAACATAATGGTGACTCCACTAGGAATCTGAGCCATTCTCAAGATCCATTTTTGTGGGTGTGTGGTAAATGGTTGTTTTTACCATTTTTATTTGGTTTTTGTGAGTTTTTTTAGGGTTTTTAACACCCCATGTCTTTCTTCTCGTGTCCACAGGTTACAAGTGTCAAAAAGTCACTCAAGAATCCTCAAGAGACGAGGTCACGGCGCCATATTCAGCCCCATGAACTAATGAAATTTTTGTGAGTAAATAGTGCATTAGTCAATGCAATTTTTGTGAGCAATATCTATGTTGGTCATTGCAGGAAACCCCTCTTGTTTCTTCACTAGTCAACGCACTTTTCTAAGTACTTTTCTGCACTTGCCAAATTTTCATTTTTTTTCCAGTTTCTCATGCTTTGTTAGGTTATTTTACCTATTTTTCAATGTCTGTAGATGCCCATTTATTTTTCATACTAGTTTTAGGCTTAAAAAACCCCTCAAATCCAAGGTATTCATGAACAAACCCCCGAGGCGGTTTCAGTACTTTTTCCCTCAAGTGATTTTCTAAAATTGTGTCTCTTTTTTTTCCCTACAAATAGGTTGTAGCTTTTCCTTTCAGTTTTTGTATACCTATAGGTTCATTTACATTTTCATTTCATACCATTTTGTGTTCAAAAAAGAAAAGAAAAAGAGCATATCTAGGATAGGGAATTGGAGCTAAGTTGCATTTCTTAGTTTGTTTTTTATTCATTACAACCACATGCTACCTTATTTTATTGTTATATAATACCATTGTATTTCATATTTGCATGTCAACCTTTAGTGAAAATAAAAATGCCACCTAGGACCCTAATTTTTACTTACCAATAGGGCTTTTCCTTGCAAATTTGAGTGCATTGTTTGCGAAAGAGTTTGTTGTTTCGGATTTTTCATTTTGTAGGAAATTTATTTCTATTTAATCAAAAGAAAATTTATCTCCAACTAATTTGGTTTATTTACTAGAATTTGTCATAATTTCATTTAATTATTGTCTAAATTTTTTATTTTTGAGAACCATTTGATACAGGTGGGAGAGGGGCTCCTATCATTCATATTGAGATATTAGGACTCAGAGGAGGAGGCCTTTATGATATAGAGACAGTGGCATGAAATCACCTTGAAAGACATATACTTTTTGACAATATTTCCCCAGTTGGGGGTGGTACTAGAGACATTGATGCTACTTCCTCGAGGGAGCTGAGTAGATGAGTTCCGGGATCGACATTTTGTTCCTCGGAAAGGTGCGCGAGTTGACCATAGACCTCACTCATACTAGAATTACCATTTTTTTTCCTAGTCTATCCATTTGGCTCAGGCCATAGTTCCTTCTAATTTTGGCATGCACCTGATTTTGTTGAAGCCTGCAAAAAGTTGTACAACCCTCTTAATCACACCCTAGTTTCTTTGGATGGTTCTAGGGAAATTTTATCCATTAATACCTAGTCTATATCATCCATGCTCTTATTTTCGATAGTTGAATAATCTATCAATGAAGAAGAATTGTTTACCAAAGTAAAATGGTTGGCTTTCCTATATGC
>JZKD02S1674554.1:18098-35413 GCA_000966675.3 Picea glauca
TGTTGAACTAGAACAAGTGAAGTTGAAGCTTCTTGAAGGAATCCAACACTTTGGAACTTGATTGGTCTGGAATAATCAGGAATATGAAAGGTAACTTCCTTGTCATATCCAAGTCCTTTTCTATTCTTGTTGTAGATGATTTCTTCCCACGTTCTGATGATGGGCTTAGAAAGAGTATTCTGAATCTGTTGCTTTGAAATCCATGGAAGTGGATTTACTACATGTCCATGCATCATTGAAAGGTTTTCTTCATTAAACTCAAAAGAAAACTCTTGAAAAGTAGGTTCAAGATTAGCATCGTCTTTGTCTACATTTGAAGTTGTCTTATTGAGTTTCTCCTTCATTGACTATTGATTAAAAACATCACCATCATCATCATAGAGAGGATTGTGTTGAACATAAACGAGTTCAGAACACTTCACTGGCTATTGATTTTTGAGATTTATCAACTCATCATTCAATATTTGGGATAGAGATTGAAGAAGTCTAACTTTAGCTTGCATCACTTGCAAACAAGTTAGCATGGATTGAAGAGTTTCTTTGTTCAATGCCACTGTGTTGTCTTTAATGGTGTTTATTAGAGTGTTCAGTAACTCTAATAATTCGACACTTCTAGCCATTTTCAAAACATTAAAAGAGGTCTCCTTGTGCAGGTAGATCCTTATTGAAATTTTTGACTCGATAGAAGAAGGCTTATTTGCAACTCGATCACTTGAATCACTCGCTTGAACTTCACGGTCTCTTGTACTCGCTCACTTGAAATTTTATTTCTTTCTTCCAAGAAGTTGAGGATGTCGGTTACCACTAAAAATGCATCCCAAAGATTTGATGTTACAATGATTTGAGTTTCAAGTACTCATCCTTGTCAATTACGACTCAAAATGACTCTAGGGTGTCAGGCTCAGCCGAAAATGCACCTTATGACAAATTCAATTCAACTCAACTTGATTTCAAAAAGACAAATAAACTTACAAAAGGACAATTTGCATGTTTCAATAAATCCTGATTCTGAAGTTGAATCACTCTTTGAATGTGTTGTCGATGCTTTTGAGTCTAGTTCTCCTTTTCTTATGAGCTTGACTTGTTTCTTTCTTTAGTATTCTTTTTCGATGCTTGATTTGCATTACTTTTGCTTGAATGCATGTTCATGAGAAACATTGTGTTTGAATAAAATGAATTATGCTTGAATTTCCTTGTTTGATGTGGATTTCATGTGTGTATAGTTGTACGATAAATTACAAGTGTAGTGTCAAAACTAGACACAAAACACTATGAAAACATTCAAGGAATCATTCACCATCGCACACATTGTAAGGTGTTCCTAAGATCCCCTTATTCAATTTCGGGCGGATCTAGGACACAGACAAAAATACTTCATTTCATTATGGATTCCCTTGTGATCATAATACAAATAGAATCCTTCAATGGTCTTCATGTCCCAACTTATAAGAAGAACTTTATAACTCCTTTTTACAAAGTTTTGGCAAGCACTAAGCCTACTAGCATTTTGCATATAAGACTTCATAAGCAAAACATGGGTTTAAAAATCCTTTTGTTTTACAAAATAGAAACATGGTTTCTTCTCCAAATTCTTTTAAACTTTTTACAAAGTTGTAATATTCCATTGCAACATCAAATCTATCAACCCACAGGAATTTATAATGCAACAATTATTTTACTTGTTATTCCAAAGATAATGGAAATTATCACCCAATCAAAGAAAATTTCCTAAAATAATTTTGATCCGCCTCAGATTGATCAAATCGTACTCTTAGAGGTTCATATTGCTGAAGATATTGAAGACTCTATCGTTGAATACTAATATCGTTTATCCCTTTCATTATACACATCTATACATTGACAATCGACTGTGGTGGGAAGGCCCCCTCCGCGACTCCCTCACTAGATCATGATCCTCCAATTAAGTCTCCAACCGATATTCTTTCCAGCCAATGTGGATGTCATTTCCAGCCAATTTGGTCCTCAGTTATGCGGCAAGGTCGAATGAGGATCTAAAAACCTTTAAGAAATCCAGAAGCAATGTCCGGCTTGCCAAAAATTGCTAGAAGGGTGCCTGAAATAGCAAGTCGATCCCTTATGATATCTAGGCAGTGGCCAACTGAAGCGATATCTAGTTGTTGGTTCAATACAACTGGTTTGTAGGAGTTAAGGTGGTTGTCAATTTTACCATTTTTTGCGTGCATTTTATAGGACCACCACTGCTACCATATCACATGCCTTTTATAGATAAGAACAAAAATCGCGCGTCATTTTATCTTCCACAATTTGAGAGTTGGTGGCCCACTTTCTGTCAAATGGATTTATGATCGATCCTTCCATTTCATGCAGTGCGGGACCAGTAGGGGGTGATCTCTTTTATTTTCTTGCTACGATTATGGATCCAATGGAGAGCCCATATGCTAGAACATGGATCCAAAACAATACATCCAAAAAGAGATCCCAAATACACACATTGACTGAAACTTTGAAGGTGGTGGCATCAATAAAAATTAATTAGTAGATCTGATATCCGATGCTCAATCCTGATATTTCCTTGGCATTCAAATTGTCAATCTGTCTTGACATATAGCAGGGGTTGATCTGTTGGAATTCAGGGCACAAATAGAATCTGAAGAATAATCAAGAAGCCTATAAATTGTTCTAGTGAAAACCTAACCTCACTATTAAGAAGTAGAATCCTCATAGAGTGGATAGTAAACTCTGACAAAAAACTTATATCATGAAGCCTGCATTTGAATCGGATGCAAGGATCGATCCTATTGAGTTTCCTTAAAAAAAAAAAATTGATATTGAAACTAAATCGCACAAGATTGTACCAAATTTGAGGCAAAATAATGGGAATATTATTGTTATGGTCTCTCTTCTTGCTCGAAATGCACATGCTCAATGCACAGGCACCCGATCCGGAAAAAAACAGTCTCCATATGCGTGCAGAATTGCAGAGTTCAAGAAGATTTAACTTCACCTATTCATCTAGAATGAAATTTGTCCCATTTTGTCGATTCTTTAGTTGAATGTGGTGGATCTATGGACTCCTCTCTGCTATAGGCTCCATGTTTTCATGACTGAAACAATTGGGCATTTGACGAATCTATAGGAAATTTGATAGATTTGTTGTGTACAAATTTGTTGGGCGTGATTTTTTTTTAGAGTATTTAGATCTAACTTCGTCTGGCATGCCTGTGCCGAAATCTCAATAAATAACCAAAAAATCAATGTTGCAGAGAAATGGAGGGATATGTGTAATCATTCACTTGGAAATCAGACTGAGATAAAAAAATGAATTTTGCAGACAGAATAGAGACGCGGAGACTTGAACAAAACTTGCAGAGAATTGACCAACTTGAGTTCAGTGATAGATCTAAAATAATATTATTATTTTCCTTTGTAAAATGAAACAATTGACATACCAATCAAATGATCGATGTGATGTCCGAATTTTCCAAGAGATTTCAACACTGGAATCTCCTCTTCACCAAATGTGCATCACCGTGCTCTGAAATCAAATCAATTTTTGATGCACTGTAAATTCCATACACTATTGTAGAACATGCACCAAAGTTCGAATCACATCTGTACAATGTCTCAACTATGGCTCTCTTTATTTCCATGATTGTGCATCCCAAATATTATAGATCTGCAATTTGTTGGTATAGGAAGCAAGGCTACTATCATATGAAGCCATGGAAAAATACTATCACGATTTCAATCCCTTAAGATCATACGAGCTCTGATACCAATAGATAAAACATAAACAAGAATAACAAGATGACGGAAAAGGCTCACTAGCAAACACTAAATGTATTCACTCTAATGTTACATATTTATAGTACAATGGGTGATGCCACCTCATAGAGAGATTTTCTCTAGATCCTAAAATCATGCATGATGACTAGGCTAGGAAATATTAACTAACTCATTATTCATCACTTGAGGATATATTACTAATATCCTAAATGAATAATACAAATATAGGTGACAATTTAGACTTAGTGATTGGTAAAGGTAAGCCATAGGCTAACAAAACCAGCTTAGAAAGAGACACCAATATGTTTGTTTGAGTGGCACCAACCTACTCTTATGAATCCTCGTAGACACTAATCTACCAGAGACACCAATCCCCACCACTAAAAACCAACTTAGAAAGAAACACCAATATCTTTGTGTACGCTACACCAACCTTCACTGATTTTTCTTACTACTTCTACCTTCACCAGGTCTACTCATTGCTTCTTCTTTCACTGGTTCTACTCACTTCCTATCCCTTCACCAGTTCTTCTCATTACTTCTTATTTTACCACGCTTGACCAAAATTTGAATTTCCAAATGGTAACCTTCCCAAAGCTTGTTGTTTTGGGCCTCTTCCAAAGAATGAACTTATACAACATGCCAAATATCAAATTTTGCATATATGATTCTGATATTTTCACCTGAGGTACTTTTGTATGTGTCCTCTATTCTATGGGATTTTCATAGTCTAAAGAGTCCTAGAAATGAAATTATAGTGACAATGCAAGGCTAACCTATTTGAAATGGATCTTAGGACCATTCAAAAACGCTAACATCGATAGAACACATATTAGAAAGTATAATGGAGAAACATCTAAAATTTTTACCTTAGGTACAACTATATGTACCCTCTGTGTTGTAAAACATTCATAGTCTGAAGAGTCCCAGAAAATACGTTATAATGAAAATGGAAAACTGGCATGTTTTCATCTGATCTCGATACCATTCAAAAAACTTATCTTCAATAGATCATATCTCAAATAGTACAATGAACGAACATATGAGATTTTTACTTGATGTACTTTTGTATGTATCCTCTATTGTTTTAAAAATTCACAGTCTAAAGAGTCCTAAAAAAGACGTTATAGTGGAAATTGCAAACTGACTTGTTTGAAATTGATTTCCATAGAATTCAAGAACTGTAAATTCGAAAGGTAATATATTTGAAAGTATAATGAAAAAACATCTAAACGTTTTAACACATGTACCCAAAGATCTCTCCTATATCGTTGGAAAATTTCAAGGTCTGAAACATCCTAGAAAATAATTTATAGCAAAGTGCCAAGATGACATGTTTAAAACCGATTTCAGGAGCATTTAGGAACCCTAACTTCCATAGGGTATATCTCCTAAATTTTAGAGAACTAGAATTGGAATGTTTTACAACATTTACACTGATATCTCTCCTTTGTCTCGTTAAAATTTGAAGGTCTAAAATGTCCCATAAAATAATTTATCGTGAAAATTCCAGGATGACTTGAAACTGATTTTGCAACGCTTCTTTTTTATAATGATATTCAATCTTTGCTCATCCATTTTTCACACACACACACACACACACACTTTATATCAATGCTTTGTCTTTTTATGATTTTTCATAACCCTTCATGAAGGAGCATGTCCATTAATTAAATATTAATTCCACTTTTTTATTTTACTTTTTCAAATGCCATGGGAAAATACCCAAACCCATGAATTTGAAACCACCATTACACATTTTCCTTTTCCACATGAACCCCTTTTTTAATATTATTGTAATCCCATATATATAAAGAAATCCTGAAAATGTTGTGTGTATTGTAGTGTCATAAAATGTTGTGTGTATTGTAGTGTCATAATATGACATTAACGACAAACTTAATCCTTTGACATCAATGACAATAATTCCAACAATTTACCCCTTTGTCATTGATGGAAATGTTGCAACGAAACACATAATCCACAATGCATATATATAATTATCTCCATTTCTGAAACTCTCCCCCTTCTTGCAACTCTCCCAGGAATAGAAATAATTCTCCCCTTATTTGTAACTCTCCCCTTTTGACATCAATTGAAAAGGCTAGCTCCCCTTGAATTTACGCTTCTCCTTAATCACTTAGTGTCTTGATGAGATAGATATTACTCCCAATTGCATGTCCCTTAATTTTTTTCGAATGCACAAATTGCTCAAACGTGGTAAAGAAACACTCATGAAGAAGTTTGAACTATATCACCAACTATGCCATATAATCAGTCTTTGTCAATCTAGATAGTGTTTGTATCCAACATAAGTAGTAGTATATGTCCAACAATAGTCAAACATGGTTTGTTCGGTCTTAGAAAATCCAAGTTGATTCAACAAAAAATAGTTGATTTAGCAATAAGGCATCAATTGGCTTCACATATCAACAAATTCAAGTACCCCCCCCCCCCTTTAGGTATCAATAAGTAATAGGGATAGTTCTCATAAAAAATTCTATTCAATGAATACTCAATCAAAACATCAATCAACTATCATTTCAAGTCGATCCTCAGTCAACCATTTCCAATTAAATCATCAGTAAGTAAGAGGAACATTGTAGAATTGTAAAGATGATGAAACACAATGATATTAAGTCCTCAAACATCTAGTCAAATGATTCCATGACCATCCATCAATCCAACCACAATATATCCTGGTAGTTGGCACCGATCCGCAATTATGTCTTTCATGTCTCTTTTTTAAATATATGAAAGCATGATTTCCATTCCTTCAAATTTTATGGTGTGGATGATGATAAGGAATAGATTTTTGTGTTGGCTAATGAGAGGAAGTAGTATCAAGTCTAGGTTCAGTTATAGGAGTATAACAACCTAGTATATAAAAAACAAATTCATAGGTAGCATCATGATCAAATTATAGCATGTGAGGAATAGGAAACTCATCAATCTATTTAGCACAATCAACAATAGGTTTCTCTTCTAGAAAACTAGTTTGAACTCCACCTACAACAAATAAAACTCCCCTGGTTGTAGCAAGGCTAGGTGTAGGTAGGGAGGAAATAAAAACATCATATCCAAGACCTGTCTTAATGAATGAATACCTTTGATAATTGTGTATATTATCTAAGGTTCATATTGGATTATTGAGAAGGGGAGTGAATCAATAATATATATTTTTAATCCTTTTAACCAAAATATGAAAGTGTTATTTATCTTTATGATCAATATACATTATCATCCAATAAGAGCAAAGAAAATAAACCATGAAAAAATGAAAAATCATACACATACACTGTATGACACAATTTTTACATGGAAACCCAATGCGGGAGAAAACCACAAAATTTGTTTCTTATATGTATTTAAGAATTAGATTCATTGGAAGCACCAACTTCCTTTATTCTCTAGCTACAACTGCAAGGAGGCTCTGACCCCCTATATTTTTAGGCTACAACCTAAGGGAAGCTACAAATCCCAAATTCTTTGGCTACAAACAGAAGGAGGCTACAACTTCCTATGTTATTCGACTACAACCGAAAGGTGGCTATATCCACCTATCGTTTCCTCATTCTGCTGCCCTGAATTATAAGTGTCAAATGAAGAAACCACTGCCATAGCATCACTGTGAGATATGCCACTATAAACCTATACAAACATATACCACTGACCTATAACCAACCTGTACCACTACCCTGTAATCAACCTATACCTCAACTGAGCCTGTGTCAACCAAGACCAACAGATATGTGACCTATCTATTCTGCAGTGTGCGTATGTACGCACCCTATCTATACTGCAACCTGCATATGTATGTGGACTATCTCTACTACAACCTACATATTCCTTCTTAAAACTAGGGTTTTCTCTCTCTGAAAAACTCTGACCCTCTTCATCCTCTGTCACATCAACTTGCAACTTGTCACTATGTTCGGACTGTAAATATACCCTGTGCATACATCCTCATACACATCCCTTAACCAAATGTATCTATATCTCTCTATTCATGTGCCATACAATTATGTGTAATCATGAACATGTATAATAACCCTCACATGAACTAGACATCAAACCCTTACTAATATACAACCTCTCAATACATCAACCACTTCACAAATACAAGATTTCAACCATGTACCACAAAAACATTAACCATATGCCAAGAAATACAAGATGTGCCTCAACACTAACAAGATGTATCAGTGATAAATATTGATTATACTAGAACTGTATTTGTATAGATATGACTTATACAGAATGTCCCATGCAACCACTAATCTCTCTATGGAAAATCGTCAAGCCTCCATAACCATTTCTCATTTAGACAAAAAAATCCAACTACTCATAGAAATAAGACATACATTTTGAACCAACAGATAGATCTAATGTACCTGATCACTGTAGACCTTCCTAGGAGCTTTCTTTCAGACTCTAGAGACCTGGAATCTTAATATTCTCAATTTTCTAGGTATTTAACCTCATGTATGTGCCCTATTATACTGCTATCCCATGTACATACGTTCCCTACTCCACTGTAGCCCATGTACACCTCAATAGCTAGGGATTTTTGCATTATTTTCTGTAATTCCAAAACTTTCATCATCAACCCTTTGTGCTACCTCATACTTACGCAACTTCATATATATCAATGAGTAACTACAATAAACCTTACACAATAATAGATATTCAATGTGCTCAATAGGTGCTAATAGGATATCATTTTTCTCTTATTTATACTTTCATGTAGCTTTCTTAAGGGGTTACCTTCTAACCCACTTTACTACAAATAGTAAATTCTCTACTTCTAGTTGCAACTAATTTATTTTTAATTATTTTCTTATTGAAACAACTTAACCCATGATTAACTCCTAGTTTCACTCACTTGACTAGTCAACTTCTTCTAGGATCTTCTAGAATAATTTTGACTTTTTTGACCTTGTAGATAACTCATGAGGGTTCTCCATCTTCACAAGTCCATAAATCGCTAACTATTAGGATTTATGTGACATATCACATATCACTAGAAATGGCATGAAATGTACTATCCATATAGAATAGTCTTATGTGGAAATACATTAATCTTCATACCATTATACATCAATAAAACTGAAGTCCCTTAACCATATTGTTTGGGGCTACCAGAATTTTCTATCGAACATGATTCAAGGGTTGACATCAATGACAAACAACCCAATTAATCAACAATCTCCCCCTCCGACATTGATGGAAACACTTCGATGAAATACTAAATTCATATCGCTTATGCTTTCCCTTTGAACATTTCTCCCCCTGGAAGCATGTCTCAATCCTCTTTTCTCTCTCTCCAAGAATCTAACACTTTGTCCTACATATGATGAATCTCTCCTCTTTGACGTCAATGGAAAAGGTAAATTCTTGTCCAAGGTTTCTCCCACTAACTGAATTATCCTTGGGGCTTCTCCCCTTGACTGAACTCTGTCTGAACCTTCTCCTCCAACCTAAATTGTCATCTTTATGGTGCTTCCTCATGTAAATATAAGACATATAAGATAATCATTCAAAAGTATTCATTTTGGAGTAGAATTTACTCCGATTATTTGGCGAAGATACTCAAAAGATTCCCTTGGAAGTGGTTTTTTGAATATATTTGCAACCTATTCTTTTGTTCCTGTTATTGCATAGTTTGTAGCTAGGAATAAAGGCTATAAAGTAGAAATCCAAAATCGTGTAACAGGAACCTATACCACCCAATGTCACCACAATGGGATGGTTCTTTCTTTTTAGGGAGGTGAGGCCCAGGGGAGACATCCTCGATGACCCGGGGCTTTGAAGAGGCTAAAGGATAATCAAACAAATGACAAGTTTCCCCCTTCATAGATCACCACCAAAACAGATAGTCTAAATTTATAGCCAATAAAAATAACTAGAAGCAATAACCAAGTGGAATCCTTGCCCAAGAACAAAGAAGCAATAAAATGATATATGCAGGCATGGTTAGTACTTCATATATATCAACAACTATCTGGTATTCAATACAAGCAATTTGAAAGTAAATGTTGACGAAGTCAATGTTTACAAATATAGCAGTGAAAAATAATGTCACTTCACCAATAAATACTAGAAAAATGTGGCATTCAAGTTAACTAATCAACACTTCATTTAATAAATGATTTAATGCACCATTCAATTGCTTATAAAGTAAAACGTTGTTTCTTTAAAGATGAGATATCCAATGATGACGTCAACAAATTGGGGTTAGTAGGTTAAGGTTAGTATAGTTAGGGTTTAAGATTCAAAGAGTTTGAGAGTTTTTTGACCAATTTCACTTCAACATTGGAGGACTTCTAGATCAGTGCCTTAGGGTTTAATGGAGTCATACATGAAGGAATCACAGGTTGAAGGAGGCAAGATTTCAAGGACTAGAGGGAAAATTTTTGAGGTCCTACTGAAGCAGGGAGTCAAAATGAGAACCCTAGTGGAGAGAGGCTCACTCTGGTGTTGCTAAAGAAATGCCTCATGCTCTCCTTCTTAGCAAACGACTAGCTCATTAATAACAAAATATAACCAAAACAAGAGGGTTTGAAGAGGGAGGTGTTTCTATAGCAATGCCTTTCAAAAAACCCTAGAAGGAGTATGGCCCTAGTGTACTAAACCTAGGCCAGGGACGTATCACTCTTCTTGTCTTTCAAAAATAATAGTACGACTAGCAATAAGTGAAGAGAAGAAGAGGGTGTAGCTACGGCTAGGCTCTCTTTTATCTATCAATGGATGAAAATATCTCTATTAGGGGACATGAGACAAGGACCTACTTGTGTGCTTGTCACCTAGGGTTTTTGTTTAGCAATAATCATAAATACATGCAAGAAATTAAACTACAACCATTCATTCAAGAAGTTTTGCAGAAAAATACTTACATTTCACCAAGAAACAAATGTGCAAACCCTAGTTGTAACACCTTCCTTAAAGAGAGGAACCAAAATATACCAAAATAACCTTCCTTCAACAAGTGCGCATCACCAAATTATCCAATAAAATAAGATAGGGCACCAATTTCATACCTCACTAATGAGTGGGTCTCGTGTGATGATAAAATGAAGGAGAAAATCCTCCATTTATACAATATCATGACCTAAGTTTACTTTTTAGGTCATGTAAAAGGCCAACAAGACCAAAGTACCATAATCATACTATTTTACATTAAATTTTCAAATTAAAACCATAATTGAGCTATAAATACATAAGAATCCCCTCTAAGGGAGACGTTATCTCCTTCTAGGGAAAATGGGGCATCCTAGAGAAAAATGTTAGCCCTCCTTGGGCTTCTCCAACCTGCCACACATGCCAATATTTCCCAATCTACCTCCCAAAACGTCCATACTATAGGATAACATCATGGCTATGATGGGTGACTTCCTAGGCCTTCCAAGGCCAACATTCCACTGAACAAGGGAAAATCTCCCTAGGACAAGCTCTGTCGGGGTGCCTCTGGTGGGATGTCCTCTTCTTCTCTGGTGTAAGATAGCGATCCATATCTGTCTTGTCTCTGCCCCATGGTAGGGTCTCAACATCCATCTGATGGGCTCTTCAGCTCCATGGAGGTTCGAACTAATAATCTCCCCATGTGTACCAGTCCAAATGGTACCTATCTGTCGGGTATGATCCTACACATCAAAGGCTATTCCCTCCATGGGCTCATCAGTCACAGGGATCATGGAAATGTCAATCACATTTCATCATTAATATTATTAAACATATGCAAAAAATCCATAATACATCAGTTAACAACTCAAAGACATTACACAAGCCTGCAATACAAGTTTGGAGAAAGGGACAAGGCATCCTATTGGGCTAGTGTCCATAGGAAAAGGAAAGTTCCTGGAAAGACATCATCCAAGCCATGTAAGTGTGTGATGTGGTCAGGGGATGTCCAAGCATGTGGGTGCAGTGAAGGCCAAGGATGAAAAAGTGTTACCTGTGGATGCCTTTGTAGAAGGTGAGTTGTACCTGTCATGGATGCATTCTTTCCAAGCCCATTCTTGCCTTTATTCTTTTTATTCTTTTATTCTTTTTTATCTTTTTTTTTCAAGAGATAATTAGGGGACACTGCCTTGGCATGGTGACCAGAGTTGACAACGTTACCCATAAGTACTTTCACATAAATGATAAGGCTATCTCATGATGAGAACCCCTTTCCCTTGGCCATGCAACTAAGAGTCATTTTCCTGGCATGATAACCAGCTGGTGGCAATGTCATACTACTAGGTACCCATGGACCTAATAGGATGGCTCATGATGAGACCCCCTATCCTCTGAATAGGTCTTGTTTTATTATTTTTCTGGGTCCCTCTTATTTCTTGTTGAAAATCCTTCTATTTCTTTCTCGGGGATCCCTGAGAAAAGCATCTTGAGGTTTCTATTTAGGCTTTTATATTTTACCATATTGCTTTACCTTATGGGCCTTTAGACCCTTCTTCCCACGAGGTAAGGTGCAGTCTTAAAATAGGTCAACCCAATGCCTAGAAAAGTGGAATGGGATAAGTGAGTGGGAAACAAGATTTAAGAGTGGTGCTATGATGGGAGTAGACGATGGATTTTCATAAATCCCCCAGTGGTAAACCAAAACATACTAACACAGGCTTGCTAGGGCACCCTGTCAACCCCCCCAAACATGGTCAAGTGGGAAATGTAAAATCAAAGCAATTATTAGAGATAAAAGGAATCAGATGCATACATTTAAAGGTTTCAATGATCAAAAGTGACACATACCATGATACCTGGACCAATTACCTCATGTAGAAATAACCTCTTCTGATACAGGACCAAGCCGATGCTAATGGATGTTGTTTCTATTGTCAAGACAAATACAATGGAAGAAGAAAAGGTGGTCCCTCTAGGTCCATGCTCAGGTCAATCCTTCTCTTGGTACTCCATGTATAGGACATGTGGGCCTCGAGACATGATCTCCTAGTTATCCCTAAAAAGTGGGGATAACATCTAGCTCCAACTCGAGGACATGTGCTCACCGTAGAGTGGATGAGAACCTCATCATCTCTGACATAACCTATAGAACTTCTCAATCTCAATAGAAGTACTGTAACAAAATTGGGGTGGTAATGCCACCCCAAAATACATATAGATATATATACTAAATTAAAAAAATCAACATGCGAATGTAAAGCAATGTACCTACCTTTACTTACTTGTTGGTTGGATGTTCGATGTAGTCAAACAACTAGTGTATCCAATTCAATAATGTCCCATGATACCTACCTTTGTTCTTCATCATAAACTAAAATAGTGATAAATCAAGCACAAAAATGTCATGAGTTAGAGTATATATCATATCATCAGAAATCTCAAAGTCTAACTCATGGAGGCGGGTGGGAGGGATAAAATACTCCCAATTCCATATCTGAGGAAAGCACTCAATCCAGCTCTGAAAAGGGCCATGAAAAGTCCAAGGTTCATAACACTGACTCTGAGGGTTGTTAAACTGTCTACCTGGGACGTCTTCGCACTCTGGAGCTCCGGAAGGGATTGAAAAAGATTTATCAGAGGACTGGCAAGCTCTCAGGGGAAGGTTGAAACACTGAGAAGATAGTCTTGAACTCATATTTTTCAACGGCCCTTGCATTATAGGGTTTAACTCAAAGGAAACTCAATGTAAAATACATACTTCCAAACTATACCTTCAATGAAACAACTAGGCAAAGTAATAACAGGTAGCTAGAGAAAAAGGTCATGAGAATCCTTCTTTAGGCAAACAATGCTTTTACTCCTATCAAAATCCGAGCATAGTGGCGATTGATAGTCATATTCATAGGGTAAATATAAGTTCTCAGAGGAGTACTCATCAAAGGCCTCAAGGTAAGACCGAAAATCATTAGGCAAATACTGTACTTGGTCAACCTTGGGTGTTTGGGGAGCGTCAGTAAAAATCTCATCTTCCTATTGCCACTGGTCAAGAGCTTGCTCTAATAATTGAAAAGGAAACACTCAAAGATGACTCTTTATTTCATATATGGGATCCATATCATAACTAAGTGCATCCCACCTATGCCTTCCAACATGTATGAACTCGTCAAAATCAGTTATGTCAATTTCAGTATCATAACATGGAGGAGTCAAAACATCCAATACTTCTCTATTCTCTGTATCATAAGGTAAATAATCATTGAAAACTTGGAAGGGGGAGTAATTTACCTTTATTAATCCTTCCTGTGCAAGAGCTTCAAGTATTTGGATAGCTTCATCAAGTGGAAGATCTACCTCTACATCTTCAGTCTTGAGATATAACGGATCTAGCTTGTCCAAGAGTTCCATTTCTTCTTCACTCTCTAAGTCATAGAACAAGGTATCATCAAAAAACTAGAAAGAAAAATGACTTACCTCATTCTCTTCATCTCGTGAAGGAGGGATAGGATCTTGGAGATATTCATTAGACTGAGGAGCGGTTACTGGTGCTTCATCCTCATAATTCACGTCTCTAGTTATATCTTTGTTGTATTATGTTGAATCATGGGAGAAATCTTGTTCCTCTTCAAGGGGTTGGTAAGGTTCTTCATAAATCTCTTATTTCACATCAGAGGGTTCTTAATGTTCAATGTGATATGAATTTTTGATATCTTCTATGAACTCAGTAGTGAATCCCCCATCGTCCAAAGCTATTATGAGATTTTGAAGGGCATCTTCATACGTTTGGCAACATGGATTTTTAAAGTCAATAAACCTACTGATGAGGTGTATGAAATATGATATACCCCTGTCTTTAAAAAAACCCTTAAACTGATCTTACAAGTAGGATGGAAGAGTAAATATGAACAATTTTATAAGGGCATCCTATCCTCCCAACTTCATCTTTCTCATATACTCCAAAACATTTACGATGTGAGGAGGTGGGAGACCACAAAATCTTGGAGACTTGTTTATCCATTTTGTATCAAAGTGATTTGGGTATCCTTGAAATGTTTTGAAATCGATAGTTGGATACATTCGTTCCTAGTGTGCCATGATCCCATATCTTGGAAATATCACATAAAGTAAGGTGGCACCCTGAGAACAATTAGTGGAGTCGCCAGATAATTTTCTTGAAACTATCAAAGGATAAGGGAAAACACCCTAGTGGAGTCGCCATGTAAGCTTGTAAGATAAGAGTCTCCAAGGTAAGGCTTACTGAAAATTTGTCATCCGAGGAAGGTTTGACTCAGTGTTCCCCAACAAGGGCGCCAAAATGTTATCACACAGTTTGTAGCTAGGAAGAAAGGCTATAAAGTAGAAAACCAAACTGGCGTAACAAGAACCTATCCCACCCAATGTCACCACAATGGGATGGTTCCTTCTCTTTAGGGAGGTGAGGCCCAGGGGTGACTTGGGGCTTTGAAGAGGCTAAAGGATGATCAGACAAATGACAAGTTTCCCCCTTCACAAATCACCACCAAAACAAATAGTTTGGCTTTATAGCCAATAAAAATAACTAGAAGCAATAACCAAGTGGAATCCCTGTCCGAGAACAAAGCAACAATAAAATGACATATGCAGGCTTGGTTAGTACTTCATATATATCAACAACTATCTGATATTCAATACAAGCAATTTGAAAGTAAATGTTGATGATGTCAATGTTTACAAATATAGCAGTGAAAAATAATGTCACTTCACCAATAAATACTAGAACAATGTGGCATTCAAGTTAACTAATCAACACTTCATTTAATAAATTCTTTAATCCACCATTCGATTGCTTATAAAGTAAAACGTTACTGCTTTAAAGATGAGATATCCAATGATGACATCAACAACTTGGGTTTAGTAGGTTAGGGTTAGTATAGTTAGGGTTTAAGATTCAAAGAGTTTAAGAGTTGTTTGACCAATTTCACTTCAACATTGGGGGACTTGTAGATCAATGCCTTAGGGTTTAATGGAGTCATAAGTGAAGGATGCATAGGTTGAAGGAGGCAAGATTTTAAGGACTAGAGGGAAACGTTTTGAGGTGCTGCTAAATCAAGGCCTCAAAATCAGAACCCTAGGGGAGAGAGACTCACTCCCGTGTTGCTAAAGCAAGGCCTCGTGCTCTCTCCTCCTGATCTAAAATTGAAGAAGACTTGATAAACTTGATTAAATTAAATTGCAAGTGAAATGTTATGTGTTTTAAAGCAACCGGATCAATTTTCAACACATAAGAAAGGATTACTTATGTAGAAATAAACATAGACAGCATCAGAAATCATTGAACATCAGACATAAACACATCAACTTGATAAAGGAGTTCACCCCACTCCGGGCTACATCTCCTGGTCCAGCCTCCAAATGGATATTTTATATTAAATTGCTCAAAGTGCTTAAAACTAAGTCTTACAGTGCTCAAATCAACAAAATGACAGCTTCAATGGCTCCGCAGCGTGCCAAAACCCCCTATCTAGGCTCTGACGACACCTGAAACGGTCGAAAAATGAAGAAGATAGCCTCCTTGAAGTCTCCCCTTCTTCTTTGCTATCTCTGGTTCTACAATCTGCACCCCTTGTTCTCCAAACCTGGCACACACGCTCATTTAAGCGGAAAAACCAAGACCCGTACGCAACCACGCACCGGTCCAAACCGTAGAACGGTTAGGGCGCCTCCAGCCCTTAACCGCCTCGGCATTGGGTTATATGGCCATAGGACCAAAGGCTCAGCATAAAAGGAGTTAGTCTGTTTCAAAACCGTGCAAACGGAAGTAACCGTGCGCGCTAACTCATAACACAAGTCGTGGGTTCAAAACCCCGCGCAAATAACCAACCGCGTGCACATTTGTTATATAACAAATATAATATATATATAACACAAGGTTATAACCCCGTGCGGATTTAATACAATGGTATATATATATGCCGCACCATATAGTAACAAAACTTTGGTATATGCATTCGTGCCACGCACCAATAGTCGGAGCCAAACTTTGGTCATATGCATTCGTAATGAAACCATGGGTCGGGGCTAAGCCCCGACCCGCCCCCCTTTCCAAATATAATAACACATAACTTTAAATATATGTGCATTGGAACATTAAACAAGGAACATGGTCGGAACTATCGGTTAGTGGAATGTTGTAAAGACTTTGTGTTATGGGAGGTCCGGGGGTCAAACCCCGCGGCCTCCATTATTTTTACAAAGCAATATGAGCCAATCAAATGAGGGACACGTGGCGCCCAAGCATCTGGCCACATGCCCTCTTTTCATTCGCTTCCAATACGACACGTGTCATCACATGATTGGAAAACCACCAGCCAATAAAAATGCACCACACCTTCCTCTGCCAAATCAGCATGATGGTACGGCCTGCCACGTGGCCGTACGGACTATACGGACAGGTACAGTCAACATCCAAATTTTTACCTGTTTGACTTGGCGGTAAAATCACGATAAATCCTCCATACGGACTCCATTCGCGAAAATAAATATACCGCCGGAATCAGGAAAACGAGACGGGCGCAATGGCACTATTTTCGTCTCAATCCAAGCAATTTGAAAATTGAGCAAATTTGATCCCCTGATCACACCTCCCCATTAGGAAGCTTTTGGACCACCAA
>JZKD02S1674554.1:48573-70586 GCA_000966675.3 Picea glauca
TATTTTATTTATGTCGGCTTTAGGACATTAGTTGTAATTATACCTCCTAGTCTCCTATATATACCAATGAGACATTTTCATTTTGAATCATCTTGTACTTGAACATTTAAGTGGGGTAAAAGGAGGTTTCCCAATGGAAGAGGCTCATTATCTAAAATTATCTCTTTTCAAGGCGTTGAGTACTTTTTCTGAGGTTTTTCTATGCTATATTGATATTTGGTTCTTAACAAACATATTGTCTCCTCTAAGTGTATCTACATAGCTTCTTTGTTGTTTTTCTTTAGCTATGGTTTTGTATATTGAGCCTCTTTCTGTCTGATTGTATCCTAGCCTGGACTTGTCATGATGTGGCATTTGACTGTTGATAATATGATCCAAAACCTTTGAGTTGTTCTGCATGTTCTTCTTTTGAAGATCTTTTCTCAATATAACAACCTCTACCTCCAAATTTCCAATCATCCTTTCTTTTTCTTCCATTTGTTCTTTGATTTTCTCTTTGATTTGTTCTTCGATTCTTTTGTATTATTATATTTGAACCTTTAATTTAGTGATCATATACTCTAGTTCTTCAGAGTTTGAATTTTGAGTGTCTTCTTTCTTGTCTAGTTCTGCCTGGAGTTTCTTGTTTTTCATCTTTTATCATTTTATAACTTCTACAACACTAAAATATTCTTCTCTATAGTCAACTTCTTCTTCTTCATACTCCTCTTCAGTGTCTTCTTTTTCGGAGTCTTCTATTTCCATGAAAAAAAATATTTTTGTCTCACTTTCACTGACTTCATCTTCATCTGATGAGGAGCAATCTTCTTTGGTGCAAAAATATTTATTGAAGACTTTCTTTTTGGTTCTTTTTCATTTATATGTTTGTTTGTTGTTTGAATCATCCTCTTCTTTTCTTTTATTTTTCTTATGAGGACATTTTTTAGAAAAATGGCCAATACCATCATAGCTAAAACAAATCAATGGAATTTTACCTTTATATCTGCCATCGGTTCCCTTTTTCAATATTTTGACAAAGTTGGACACTTCTTCATCATCTTCCGAGATGCCACTTCTGTTGATATATTCTTTTCCTTTTGATTTCTCTTTTTATTTGACCTTTTGGATGCTTTGAATGATGCTTCTTTTGTACCTATATTTTTCTATTCAGTTCTTATATCATAGGTTGTGAATATTTTGTGTAGTTCATCCATGTTTATTGAGTCTATATCTTCCCTTTCTTATAGTGATGAGATCTTAGGATCAAATATAATTGGAAGAGATATTAGTACCTTTTGAACAATTGTAGATTCATCATCTTCTTCTCCCAATCCCATGATTGCATTCACTGTTTCATCAAATCGTAAGAATTAAGTTGCAATATTATCATCTTCCTTCATATTTAACTATTTGAATTGACCTCTATAAGTTTGAATATTTGTTTCTTTGAATTTTGAATCTCCTTCATAAATATTCTAAAGTTTGTCCCAAATATCTTTAGCGGAGCTACAATGTATAACTTTGGTATATACCGAATCACAAAGACCATTCAGAAGTGCATTTGTGGCTTTTGAATTATTTACACTGAGTTTCGTTTTGTTGTCATTTGTTGGCAAAACTATTGGTTCTTTGTATCCATCCACAACTGATTTCCAAACCTCAAATCCCTGTGCCTGTATATATGTTTCCATCCTTCTGCTCCAGAATGCATAATTTTGTCCATCAAACTATGGTATTCCATTTTTATACATATTGTTTCTCTCCATGATCTACCTTTTAGTAGTTAAACTGATTTATGAAGGAAACTGACCTGATACCAATTGTTGGATTACTAAGAGGGGGGGCAAATCATTAATAGATATTTTTAATCCTTTTAAACACAGAATGAAAGTGTTAATTATCTTTATGATCAATATATCATTATCATCCAATAAGTGCAGAGTAAATAAACCATGAAAAAATGAACAATAATACACATACACAATACACCATAATTTTTACGTGGAAACCCAATGCAGAAGGAAACCATGGAATGATTTTTATTATCTGTATTTAATAATTACATTCATTGGAAGCACCAACTTCCTTTGTTCTCTAGCTACAACTATAAGGAGGCTCTGACCCCCTATATTTTCAGGCTACAACCTGAAGGAATATACAACTCCCCAATTCTCTGGTTACAACCATAAGGTGGCTACAACCAACTATTTTTTCCTCGTCCTGCCACCATGAAATATAAGTGTCAAATGAAGAAACCACTGCCACATTGTAAGTATGAGATATGCCACTGTAAAATTGTACCAACCTATACCACTCACCTATAGCTAACCTGTACCACTACCCTGTAATCAACATGTACCTAATCTGAGACTGTACCAACCAAAACCAATAGATACATGATCTATTTGTTCTACAACACACGTATGTATGTGCCCTGTCTATATTGCAGCCCATGTATGTACGTGGCCCATTTGTACTATAACCTGCATATGCCTTATGAAAACTAGGGTTTTCTCTCTCTGAAAACCTATGACCATATTTAGACTCTGTCACATCAAATTGCAACCTATCACTGTGTCCACATTGTAATTGTTCTTTGTGCATACATCCTCATACATATCCCTTAACCAAATGTATCTATATCTCTCTAGTCATGTGCCATACAAGTATGTGTAACCATGAACAAGTATAATAACCCTCACATGAACTAGACATCAAACCCTTACTGATATACAACCTCTCAGTAAATAAACCACTTCACAAATACAATCTCTAAACCATGTACCACAAAAACCTTTAACCATATGAAAAGAAATACAAGATGTATCAATGATAAATATTGATTATACTAGCACTGTATTTATGTAGATTTGACTTATATAAAAATTCCCGTGCAACAAATAATATCTCTAGGATAAATCCTCAAGCCTCCATAACCAATTATCATGTAGACAACAAAATCCAACTACTCATAGAAATAAGACATGCCTTTTGAACCAGTAGATAGATATGATGTACCTGATCATTGTAGACCTTCCTAGGAGCTTGCTTTCAGACTCTAGAGACATGCCATATTCATATTCTCATGTTTCTAGGGATTTAACCTCATGTGTGTTCCTTATTATACTTTTAGCTGACATACATATGCACCCTTCTCCACTGCAGCCCATGTACACCTCAAAAACTAGGGTCTTTTCAGTATTTTCTGTAATTTTGAAAATTTCACCATCAACCCTTCGCGCTACCTCATACTTGCATAAATTCATATATATCAATGAGTACCTGCAATAAAACTTATACAGTAATAGATATTCAATGTTCTCAATAGGTTCTAATAGGAGAGTCTTTCTCTCTTATTTATACTTTCATGTAGCTTCCTCAATGGGTTACCTTCTAACCAACTTAACCCAATTTCCTTATTTTAGGGATTACCCACTTCTAACCACTTTTCCACTTCTAACCCACTTTTCTACAAACAATACAACAAATCCATATGATTTTCTCCCATTTTTTCTTCCAAAGTTAATTTTAATGTATTTTTCTTCAATTTTTTGAACAAGCCGACGCTATTTATTGGGATGGAGCTATTCATGGAATTTTTTGCGCCAAACATAAAATTTAGGCGCTAAATTAGGCACTAATAGAACTGGAAATTGAACCCCATTTAGCATTGGAAATTGCACCCCATTTAGTTCCAAAAATAACACCCCCTTTAGCGCCAGACATTGCACCCGATTAAGCGCCTGATTTAGCACCCCAGTTAGTGCAAAAAATTGCACCAGAAGTAGCGCTGGATGTATCCATATTAAACTAAATAGTTAATTAGTTGAGTCATTGGGGGTTAATTGGATAAGGTCTTTGAGGGTTATGTAATTTAGGTATTTTGGGTAAAGGGATTAAGAGTTAATGGATTATGGGTTAGGGTTTAAGGGATTAAGGGTCAATACCTAAGGGATTTGGCGTTTGTGGATTAGGCAGTTTAATGGTTAATGGATTACGGATTATGGGTTAGGGGACTAATTTTTAAGTTCTTAGTGCATATGGGTTTATGGATTAATGGATTAGGGATTAGTGAGAAGTGTTTAAAGGTTTATGGCTTAGGGGTTAGGGTATTTAGGGATTTTTTGTTAATAGAATATTGATTAACTAAGTTTTAGGGATTAAGGGTTACTTAAGGATTAGGGATTAATGCTTTAAGGTTCAATGGATGAGGGGTTAGGGGAGTTAGGGATTTGTTGAAACTCTCTTGAAATTTCATGGAACCTTTTCCAATAAACCAATCACTAATGTCATCCACTGATGTCGCATGGTTAGCAGTGAATGGGGCCAATGTTGAAATTTCTTCAAACTGTTACTGCATGCGTTGAAATTTTACATAGTTAGAATAGACACATGACTTAATGGTAGGTGAGGGTATCAAGACTCAAGGATACCTGATGTCCCCACATAATCTTTGATATCATCCACGTTTGCATCAACGTTCATCATGCAGTCTCATTTTCATCATTTGTCATTCACATCTATATTTGAGTCCTTGTCGAAAATATCTTAAAATGTCATGGATTAACGTATTCCAACACATCACTAATATCATCCATTAATGTTGCACAGTGAGCAGTGAATGGGGTTTAGCGTCGTATATGCCTAAATAGTTTATTACTTTAAGTGTCGGGGGTTAAATTGATAAGGGCTTTGAGGATTATGGAATTTAGGTATTTGGGTAAATAGAGTAAGGGTTAAGAGAATTAAGGATTAGGATTTAAGGGATTAAGAGTCAAGAGATAAGGGATTTGGCGCTTATGGGTTAGGTAGTTTAATGGTTAATGTCTTAGATATTATGGGTTAGGGGATTAATGTTTAAGTGCTTAGGGAATAGGGGTTTCTAGATTTAGGGGATCAAGAATTAGTGTTTATGTGTTTAAGGGTCGATGGCTTGGGGGTTAGGGGATTTAGGTATTTTGTGTTAATGGATTCATCATGATTAAATAAGGATAAGGGATTAAGGATTTAGGGATTAAGGATTTAAAGGTCAATGCCTAAGGGGTTAGGGGTTAGGTAAACATTTGGCATGGTTAGACGAGATACACACCTTGATGGTATGTGATGGTTTCAAGAGTTGAGGATGCCTGACATCCCCACATAATCTTTGACATTCTCCACGTTTGAATGAACCTTCATTATGCGGTCTTGTCATTTTCATCATTCATCATTACCATCTACAGAATCTTTGTTGGAATTCTCTTGAAATTTCATGTAATTTATTCCAACACGCTCATCTGTAATGTCATCAACTGACCTAACACAATGATCAGTGAATGGGGCCAATGTTGAAATTTCTTCAAAATGTGACTGTATGTGATGAAATTTTACATAAAGTTTTGTTACATAATAGAATATCAGAATATATAAATGATGATATATAATACCTTCATAAAATTATGGAAATCATGTGATATGTCGATCAACTATAAAATATTTAACCAATGATTTAGGCATGTCAAGGAAAGGCATGTCAATGCAAGGCATGGAATTTCATGGCAAGGCCTGTCAATGCAAGGAAAGGTATTTCAAGGCAAGGAATTTCAAGGAAAGGCAAGGCATGTTAGGGAAATAAATGAAAAGGAAAGGAAATGAAAGGAATGTCAAGGAAAGGCATGGCATGTCAATGAAATACATGGAAAGTCAAGGAAAGGGAATGCATGGAAAGGAAAGGCATTGCAAGGAAAGTCAAGGTAAGGCATGACAATGCATGGAAATTCATGGCATGTCCAGGAAAGGTAAGACATGTAAAGGAAAGGAAAGACATGGATTTTCAAGGAAAGGCATAACAAGGAAAGGAAATACCATAATCGACATCATCATCATCATCATCATCGTCATTTTTTTCATCATCATCATCATCATCATCATCATCATCATCGTCGTTGTCATCTTCATCATTGTCATTATTTTCATCAACATCGTCATCATTGTAATCATCATCATCATTATCATCGCCATTGTCATCATCATCATCATTATCATCAACATCATCATCATTTCCATTGTCATCACTGTCACCATATTCATCTTCATCATCGTCATCATCATAATAATCAATGTCATCTTCATCATCGTCATCATCATCATCATCATTGTTGTCGTCATTTTCGTAACCATAATCACCTTATGTTTTGTTATCATCATCTTCATCGTCCTCCTCCTCCTCATCATCCTCCTCATCATCATAATCATCTTCATTTCCATTGTCATCATCATCATCGTCGTCATTTTAATCATTGTGACCATCATCATCATCATCATCATCATTGTCATCATCATCATTGTCAGCACCATCATCACCATTGTTTTCCTCCTCATCGTCATCATCATCATCGCCATCAACATCATCATCATCATCATCATTGTCGTCGTCGTCATCATCATCCTCTTCCTCCTCCTCATCATCATCATCATCATCGTCATCGTCGTCGTCATCATCATCCTCCTCCTCCTCATCATCATTTCCATTTTCATCACAATGATCATTTTGTGCTACAAAAGGGGGGATAAAAACATAAAGAGGGGACAAGGGCTATATTTGAGCATATGTGCTCTAGAGAGATCATTCCTTAAGGTCATTTAAACATTGACATATAAACTAACAATGGCCTTGCTTTATTTAACCACTAAGATCCATTGATGCTTACCCTATCCTTCGAGCATTAGTGGAAATAAATTTAAAAAAACACTTGAAACCCCAAATTGACAAATTGATGACACTCAACTCCACATTCAACATGGAGTCCCCAAAATTGAGTCACATTGTGATGGAAAAGGATCCATTGAGATAAAACATGATCTTTAGTGCACCTGTATTAGAAAAGGAATGATTGAGAAGAGGGAAAGGAATAATGTTCCCACATATTCATTGCACTACTACAATGCCTTAAAATGGTGCCAAAACCCACTCCTTCATGCATCATTACTCACCATTAACATTGTGCTAATATGGATAGGGGAGGGCAATCAAATGTCTATTAATGACACCTCATAGGTAAACATAGAAGATGGCCACATTTCTTTGTTTCACATTTTTTTTTTAATAGTGTGTGTATCCCACATTCTTAGCTCCATGTGGACCACAACCATACCTCTTACCCCATCATTGTTTTCGTATATGCCTTTAATCAACATAAATAAGTGTGATTTTGAAAGTAATCCTTTTCCTAAGATGTCACAAATTGGGAACCTATTCTACCAAATCCATTGAAGGCTTGCACTTGACCCTAACCACAAGAAAAAAACTTAAATAAATGTTCCTTCCCACATGGGGCGACCATGCCTCTAAAGTGATTTGATCATTTATGGAGAAAATAAAAATACCAAGTTGATTTACCCACCCACAAAGGTCCACAAATACTTCCCCTATCCTTTCAACAATAGTGAAAAAGAAAAACAAAACCGAAATTCAAATTCAAAATCAAAGAAATTGAAAAGAATCATGTTTCACTTCATGCCCCTTTAAAAATAAAAATTAAAACAACTAAGATATCACATCTCCGCACCAAATTCATTGAAAATTTACACTTAACCCTAACCACATGCACTACACTTTTATAAATATGCTTTTCCATAAAACGAAACCATGCCTCTAAGAATATTTGACCATTTTAAAATAAAATAACAATACCCTACCAAACCATCAAACCCCATGAATCACTTACCCTTTGAATCATAGTGAAAATAAACAAACCAAAACAACCCCACTTGTAACCCAAAATTCAAATTCAAATTCAAATTCATGGGACTTGAAACTAGGTGTATTTCACTCCATGAACAACCTCAGAGCAACCCCCAAAAAATCAAACTCCTTAAATTGTTACCCAAAGCCTCACCAAATCCAGTTATCTGGAGAAAAACCCCTTTGGTGGGAAAAGCCCATTTAGGATCTTTCGGCCATGGTGAAGGACAAAGAATAGTTCCATGTTGAGATGGAGGAGCACTAGGTGGATGAAGAGTACAAAATTTGGAAGAAAAACACATTGTTTCTCTATGATATGGTGATAATTAACTCCCTCAGATGGTCTTCACTCATTTTATAATGTCTCTTGGACCACGAAGAGCCCCATGGAAAAGATTATTATGTTCAAAAAATGATAATGGGGACTCATACTTCCGACAACGAGCCCAGCTATATGATGTTGGCCCAAGTTCAACTCTTGCTGGAGGATGCAGATAATGACTCAAAGAAGTATGATGACAAGCATGGGGAGATTGGAGGGTTCAAATGCACTAATGGAAAGGTATGGTTAATGATATTGACAATGTTGTTATCAATGATGGTTAATTATATTGTCAATGGTGTTTGTAACAAAGAATTAAATAATCTATTTGATTCTAATTTCTACTCAGCTACACTTGTTTTCTTTTGTTCTCAATGTTCTTTTTAATTATTATAACTGATATCACTACTATTTTGAGTATTTGAATTCTTGTTTTATTTGTTTAGGTTATTCTTCATTGCTACTATTGTTTAATATGAAAATGTTCCATTTGAAAGTCTTCTCTTTTAAAATTGGCTTTCTCTAGTTTCAAGCATTGATGGAAGTGCTCCAGATGAGAAAAAACCTTAGGTTGATCCTATACAATGGGAGGATTTGCCACCTGGAATGATACCACCACTTTTTATGACTTTGATGCCTCCTGAATTTGTGATGCCACACACTCAAATCAAACTAGGACAAGAAATGGTGTGGTTCCAACTTCCTTCCCATCATGGGAAATATACATTTAATGCCATATTGCTAAGTTCAGATGAAGTAACATGTTAGTAATGCATCAAATAACCACTCTAAAATATATGTTGTTAAAAGAATATTGTATATGGAATAGGAGGACGTGGAGATTGGTGTAGTTTAGGTTTTATTTTCTTTCCCTTCTTAGATATTAGGATGGATGAAAATAGGATAAAAAAATAGCTTATTATGTCACTCAATTGATTAGTCCTTCAATCCGAAGGAGATTAATTTTCTTTGAATGGTGGTTATGTTTTATTCCAAGTGAGAGCTTCGTATTCTTATCCAGGTCCCTAATTTGGAGGCATTGTTGCAGCATATGGGCCACAAGCTGTGGTAATATTTATATGCCAAATAACTACTTTTTTGTGATGGGAGGGAGATAAAAGAGTGACGTTTTATATTAAATTTTTTCTAAACTAAATTCCTTTGTTCATAAAAAATATGTAGTATTTTACTATAATACAAGATCATTTTTATCCAGTGCCAGTGCCACTTCAACTTATATACAGAATAATGGATTAAATATTTATTACCTAGTTTTTCAGTGACAACATGAATAATAGACATTTTGCATATTCATCCCCATATTCTAGGGGTTCCACATGCTGGTATTCCATTTCCATCAGATGCAATTGAGGATCTTGTTTATGTCAATGCAAAGAAATATCATTGAATTTTTTGATGTCGAAAAACTTGAGCAAAGGTTGTCAGTGTTTCATGGAAACCTGCACAGGAGATCTAGCTAAAGAAAGTACAAACAAAGATTATGAAGAAAGGAAGAGAGATTCAATATGGAAGAATGAGAAAATATATTCACACTACTCCAATGAGATAATCATTGATACATAGATCATGATTAATATGATACAATGAATGAGTGGAATACACTCATATATAGGGAAAAACATTCCATAATTAAGAAAAGCAATAAAGCAATTAGTTTTCCTTAGGAATGCATGCATGAATAATAGTGATGGTAAAAATAGAAAGTCTAAAATAGAACTAGGTAGTTAACTCCCACTAAACTAATGTGTCGAAAATAGAAATTTCTCCAGCACCCCCCCCCTGAACATCACTATGGAGTAAAAAATGAGTCTCGACTACTAGGCCATTTTAGGTACTCATGTACAATGCAACTAATGAACACTAAATAAAAATGAGGAAAGAGGGAAAACCACGTGGGAACAACCCCCCCTCCCCCCTCAATTGATAATGTATCAAAAGAAGAAAATGACAGCTTCTAGAAAATTGTGTTCTTCACTGCAAGACGATCCTGCAAAGTATGAAACTTCTGCCCACTAAAAGAATTCATGAATATGTAGAAATATTTATGGATCTGATGAAGTCCTTTGGAAACCTATCAGGCCTTGTACCTCTTGATCCTGTGGACCCATATGCACCTAAAAATATTCCTTTCTAGTGGAATTGGTATCAGATGCGAAGTCTAATTCTTTAGGAGTGAGTCATACTCCTTTTGCATGGATTCTTTCCATAATGGTTTTCCCACAACCCTATTGTAGTTCTGTGGATCAGTAGATTGAACCATATCGCAATGCATGGGCATCACAGGTTTTGAAGTTGGAAGTACATGAGAAGGCTCATCATGCTGAGATCGAGTCATCGTCGAATCCAATGGATTCCTTTTAAGGTTTCTTGTTGCCTGAAGTGTGGTCTGTGCCTTCTTGGGCATCTACTAAAGCTTCAACGCTGGCTTCTTATCTGGATGTACTACCTTCTTATTTCCATGTAAATAATATGAGTGTATGGAATCATCTCTGATGTCTAAAACTGATGGAAGAACAAGAGTATATGCATGTTGCATTGAAGATGCAGGCATAGTACTCTCCTTATGTGTAAGTAGAATGGAGGAGTCATAATCAAAAAACTTAGTGAATTTATACAACCTTGACTTGTGATCCACCTCACCAATTGCAATGATGGAATTGTCATGCATGTCAATTACTGAAACTAAATATGATGTAAATTCAACCTTTTTACCTTTCTGAGTGATCTAATAAACTGAGAGTAGATTCATAGAAATATTTGGAACATGTAGAACATTCTCAAAAATACCATTGTGGAGTTCCACTCTCCCTTCTCCTGCTACTGCTACTGGAGTATCATCCCCCATGAGAATACGAGGTCCAAAGCATGAACTCAAAGAAGTAAAAAATTCTTTTTTAGCTGCCATATGATGTGATGCACCAGAATCTATAATCCATGAATCAGATGAGGGATTAATTGCAACCAAGGAATGATGATTATCTTTCTTAGCCGCCTGGTATTCTTCCTTATTCTTCTTGGCTTGTTCAGGAATGAAGTCTCCAAGGTTATTCCTTTGAAGTACCTGTGTCATAAGATCGATCTTATTATTCATGCATGCAGATTCTTCATGATTCAATTTATTGAAATATGTGCACTTCTTTCCCTTCTTATTCTTCCCTTTGGAATTTGAATAATCTTTGGAACCTGAAGAATCCTTGAAGGGTTTGGAATATCCCTCCTTCTTTGACTCTATATGTAATAACTAAATTCGTTTCTTCTTTGATTTCTAATTATATGGCCCTTTTCCATCATGGATGGTGAGTTCATGTGCTTTGGGATATTTCATGAGGCCCATTTGTGTGTGTTTTGTCTGCTCAATGAACAAATCCAATGTAGGAATTTTCCGATTTGTTCCAAAAAGACATCTACTAGAATGGAAATTGGAGATATACAGTGTATTCTAGTCCTATATTGGCCAAGACCATTAGAATAACTTGTTTCTATTGTGTAGACTTATCAATACCACATTCACCCAAGCTCAATAGCAAAGATTTAAATTTAGTAAAAAAATCTTGTATATTATCAAAATGTTTAGGGTCTATGTTATGAGGGAAAATCTCTCTATGGCCAAGGGTAAACCACAAAAGACAGGTATGACTACAGAAATCAACTCAATTCCATTGTGTGCTATATAAACTAATTTGAAATATAAGAAAGAGGCCTACCTGGATCCAACGTTCGATGATGTTCCACCATTGAGAACTTCGACCCAAAGCTTTATACCTGCAACAAGTTCTCAACAAACAAGCAAAGCAAGTACATAGTGATAATATAAAGGGGTTATCAAATTAGATAAAATAGTTCATTAATAAACATTACAAACATTCCCATGGATAATAATCATATATTTGCACGATACCAATAGGACGTGAAAGGATTATTTATATTAATAATTGATCAACAAAAGAGACATCATTATAGACTTTCGTGTCGGCATGATTCGAAACCAAGAAAACAAGTTACTTCTAGTTGGGCCTCCACCACATCAATCCTCCACCAAAGGAAATCTCATAGGAGAGAGACAATGAGGTTCTCTCAATAATAGGGAAAAATATTGGGGGATGAAAACTGTGTTTAGACTTGAGGGACAAAGGGATGCAGACTCAATATGAAGTAATTTCTCCAGAGTAACTTTTCTCTCAAAGTTCAATGCTTTCTCCTCTTTTCCATGGTTCAAAATTGTGATTTTATAGTCTTCAAAATGCAAATGAAGGGATGAGTTGGAACGTTTCCAATATGTGGAAGGCCAAGGATCAAAGATCTCTTGTCGTGACATGGAAACTCGACTCCATTTTTGTATTTTCTGGCACAAATCCTGATGTACGTGGGTTGTAGTGGAGCATCCTATGTATACGCATGATGTATAGCATATAGGGCGTGTATATGTGGAAAAATGTGTATTTTGGGCTCTGGATTCATCAAAAAGGGATGATAAGTATGCATAGGGAAATTGAAAAAGGCCCTTTTTGCAAGATAGCAATGGTGAGGAAAATCTTGCTATAACATATGCCCCCTAATCTGTGATATCAGAGGATTATCTACGATGGTCAAAATACATTATAAATAACCCAAGAGTGAAGTGGTAGAGAACCAGCTAGATGAACTTGATTGCTCATTACATTCTGTACTGACTTTTCATACATGGCTGCCAAGAATACAATGCAGATCCATGTGGAAAATATACCAAATAAGTGTCTGTAGTCATGAATAGGAAAATACAAATGTGATTATATGCCAAAAGTTGTCATAGACACGAAAAAGGCCCAGTGAAACTAGTCTAAAAATCAATTTGAATATATCTGTATACCATGGAGTACAATTGGATCTCTTGTGATCACTGAAGTCAAATAGGAGCTGGTCCAATGAAAGGGAAGAAACAACTCAGGAAAGTTGCAGCCACGTAGTGATGCCTTCAAGTGTTCTACACTATCTACCAAGGGTGTAAGTATACATCATGTGAATAAAGGAGTTGAGGTCGAACATAATGAGACATTGTTTGATTACCGTTCATTGAGGTATATCGTTAACAAATGCGAGAAAACCTCCCAATAATGAAAGTAGGTATCAAGGCACTGAGGACATTCCTACAAGTGTGAATAAAGGATTCGGTGTTGAACACTTGAGAAATCCATTGATCATGAGACATTGATGTATTCTCATCTGTCAATGGCGAGAGAGCCTGCCACTAATGACTACAATCCTCAAGGTACTCATAAAACTCTATGTCCCATATCCATAATAAATGAGTTGAATTAGATGGAAGGAGACCCACTGAAAGGAGAGAATTAAGGCATCTCTCATCAGTCAACATGAGGAACAAAGCGGGAGATTCATGATTTGGTGGAGATCGGACGAAGAACATGTTCAAGAACCAACAACCCTGTGTGTCTTTCGCATGTACCAAATGAAAGCGATATACGAAAAATACCCTCTGAATAGCAACCAATGATGAAAAATGATAACAAAGGTGAGGAAACCACCAATAAGGCTAATGGAATCCAAGATTCGCATGGATCCCAAAGTGTGAATATATGTCTTGTCGTCGAACACAAGGGAAACCACCCAATCAACGACCAATGATGAAATGTTGATTGTTGGGTTCAAGGTGACCTACCAATGATGAAAGTATGGCCAGGGGGCATGATAAGACCATATCATCATGTGATTCTGAGACAAACTAACGGTATGCCCGACATGCAAAGTCAAGATTTCTGAGGAGTGGCTGACACAGGTTGATAGTCTTCCTTTGAACAAGAGTATGAGACATATGGTGGACTCTGGTAGCATAGAATCAATGATGTGAATATTAGATGTAGGAGGCATCAATAACATTCTCTATAGTGACTGGAAGAGTAACCGATTGGTAGAGAAAACTCTGTAACGAGATCAACCTCCTAAGGCCATGCTAAACCCAAAATTATGATGACATAAGGACTCAATAATTTTGTGCTCTATTCAAAGGCAATGCGACTCCTGCCAATTATAATATAGTACTCCCTTCCCACCCGTCTTTTTTTGTTTCTTCAAAACAAATGAATTCTATGATACAGAGGAGGAAACGTGTGTCACAAGTAAGCAAAACTAGTTCCAACAGTGGAATGTACCTATGCTCAATGCAAGGAAATGCATGTGGGAGATGGACACTCGAGGTGATGTTCCCTCCAAGGTATTGGGTGTCAAATTGAGAATGACATAAACAAGGCTCTTCTTAGTTGAGGATGCAAAAACTGCTTAGGCAACGGTTTATAACACAAAGCGAGAACCGGCTAAAGGCTCAATACTGCAAGTGAGGGCATGCAATGCAATCATAACTTAACACCAAAAAAATATTTTTTTATGTCTTTTAGTCTACTTGGTGTGAAAAAGGGGTAAACATGTGCCAAATAGACGTCTTTTCAAATCCAATTTATGAGTGTGAAAAAGACATGTTCACTCTGCAATCTTTTATATTTTTGGTAACGAGTTAGAAAAGATCTTAACTAAGACTCATGACCTTTCAAATCCAATTTAATGAGTGTGAAACGGACAAATCACTTGACAATATTTTTGGTTTTTTAGATGAGTCATAAAATAGATTAACTAAGACTCATTTATGTTATTCTAATCAACATGAAAAGGGGGAGGCCAAGGCTCTTGTCCTGGTCTTCTACGGAAAGTCACTATCTTACAAATAGCTAACAAAATCTTGGGAAAACCCAAAGCTCTCCAATTCAAGGAGGAGAAAGTGCTAACAGAGTATATAGTCTCTATGATGGTTTGAAAAATGTCTCTTAATGGAAAAGACATAGGTGGGGGTATGGGATGCCCCATCAAGTCGTCCCAATTGAAGGGAACTTCATCAGGACTTGGAGGGAGAGAATTAGGGGGAAGAATAAATATCTCTCATTCAGAAGGGGGAGGATTTGGAATGTTGAAGACATGATTGAAAGGTGCATCACTCTCTTCAAGGAGAGTAGGATTGACCAGAGATTGCACTAGTGTGGCCACTTCTTCAATTATAGGTTGAAGAGGATGCATAGTAATGGGGGAAAGAGACGGTTCACCCTTGACAAAGGGGGAGAGGTTGGAAGAGGATTGCGTCGATGAAACCACCGAGACGAGCAAGGAGAAGTGGTGTGAGGAAAGACCACAGATACCTCAGAATTTGAAGGGATCTTGGGTGAGCCCCATGCTTCTGGTATCCTGGTAGTATCCAGACACAAAAAAGTAAGGTGACCTCCTTCACAAGTCCTGTAAAGGAATTTAGTCTTACGTCTGAGGCATCTAGGCTTCTCGATGCTCCAAGAATCGTCCACAATGGCTAGTGACACGCTCTCGACATGACTGGAAGGGGTGAGAGAGTCTTCTCCTATATGATGAATAGAGGTTGGAGACGTGATGCAGTTATGATTCAGAGTGAAAAAGGATGGTACCCCCAACATAATTGGCAGAGGTTGGGTGCGAGCTGTCGACATAATTTGTAGAAAATGTCGACCCATCTCCAACATGACTAGAAGAGGTTGGTGATGGAGCACCAGTGTGACTGAAAGTGACTGGGCTAGTGATAGATTGTAGAATTTGATTCGAAGGTCTGGGGAAAGATTGGTTCTGAAACATTGCAGGCTAGAAAGGATCATGGTGTAGCCCCTGTTCCTGCCCAAAAAGGTGGTGGCCTATGCCAAAATGGTCTGAAGAGGTTTGGACATGTATCGTCACTGAGGTATGCGAAGAGAGCGAGGTAGGATAAGAATTATTCAAGTGAGGATATATGTTTCCCCCTTGTGAAGGGGTCCCATAAAGAGGGTATCACGAATCGTAAAATTGATTCTCCCAGTATGAAATACTTGGGGGTACTTAAAGACCTATCATGGATAAGAACCCATCTGATTTCTGGCTCCTGGAAGAGAATAGCTAGTATTGGATCCAAAAGAGGGAAGGTTCCAACCTCCCATGGGGACACGACTCATATCAAACGAATAAGTAGTCATCGAAGCCATGGTGCCCCTGGGTCCAATGCTAGGATTCATATATGTGGGCCAAGGAGAGGATTGCATGGGTGAAGGCATATCAACAGAAAAATGACTAGGGACCCAAGGCGTGGATTGAGCGTTGTAGTTTTGTGTACCATTGTAAAAGGTGGAAGGGTCTGTCCCCATGAGGTGAGTAGGAATCATGGGGTGGGTAGCAGTGAATGAGGGAGAAAAATAAACTCCACTATCCATGATGATGAGACCCAAAATAGAATCCTAAGGCCAACTAGTAGTCAAAGAGCATACCAAAAATTCAAACGACCAATATGCATGTAAACGGGATAAAGTGGCTTAGTGGCCTCCCTTGCTAAAGAAGGTATGTCTCGTCCAAGAGGGACTTGAGACTCCCCGCTAAAGTTTCAAGGTAACATAATCAATTATAGGGGCCCTTGTGGGCTTAAAAACCAGTTGGTCAGATCCCCCCGGAGAGGTAATCCTCCATAAAGGTTGTGTGGTGTCTGACCCCTATCTGACACATGGTACAAGCAAAATAACCCCTGCAAGTAACCTATGAGATACCTAAGTCAAGAAACTAATAAACCATTGTATAATTGATGTGTAGGCGAGCAATCATAAGTGCGGATCACCGTATGGTTAGGGTAGCAAAGCCCAAAACCTTTAAATCACCACCTCTCATAGAGGTATGGGTACTAGAAAGATCCCTAAATACAAATAAATCCACAGAAATATCTCTGACGCTAGGTGAGTATCTAGGGGTTATCCCTTCAACTAACTTCGTGTGACCTCATGATTAACTTCGGTGTGAGCGAAGCCTCCTGATCTTACCAATTATACAATGGACTTCTCTACTCCCTATCTCATACACATATGTTGATTTAATTTCCTTGGAGAAGTTTACTCACAAAATCCTATTCCAAGGCACTAAATCCTAAACTAGTTTGTGCACCCTAAAAATAAAAATCGTGACCAATCAATTTTAGTTTAAGAGTAAATTTTGTTGGCTATGATTACTCAAAAGGGTATGGAAGTGAAACTCATGATTTTATGACTCTGCAAGAAAATAAATATGAATATAATGCAAAGTCTATCTTTAACTTTTTCAAATTAATGAAATGTTAATAAAAACAGTGCAATTTTCAATTTCAACTCTGCAATTCAGAAGTAAAATGCAATCTTTCGCTAAATGCACTAAGCTAATGATAAAGGTTCAAAGACAAAAATGCCAACCAATGAAAAATGCCTATTTTTTTGTATTTTAAATATATTAAAGAGAAAATGCATGGACTGAAAAGAAACCTGATATATAAATTCTACTGTGTATAAAGAAAATAACTCAAGCAGAATACCAAGCAAACAACCCAGGGTTCAAAGAAAAACCAAAAATGAAAAACAATGAGAAAGACTATGCCCAAAAATTCAACTCCAAACAAGTTTCCTCTCAACCCAGAAAAGCTCAACAGGCACTATAAAGACCTAAGAAGGCTCAACAAACATCAAATCCCACGCAACAGTCACTAAACCAAGAAAACAAGAAAGGGAAAGTGGCATACATAACTATTTAGGAGAAAAGTGCGTATATACGCATATTGCAGTGAGACAACACGAGTGTATACACGACTGTCAAGGAAAAAGGAGCGTACATGCTTTAAAACAAGGCCAGGCAAGGGAAAAAAGGTTGAAAACTCAGACCCATATTGAACAGAATTTGTCAAGCAGTGATACGACAAGAAACACAAAGGAAAAAGAGCAATGCAAGAAGAAAAATTACTTCAACCCTTAGAAGGAAGATCTCTCCCCAGTGGAGTTGCCAATTATGTTACGAGGGGAAAAATCTCTATGGCCAAGGGTAAACCACAACAGACGGGTATGACTGTAGAAATCAACTCAATTCCATTGTATTCAATATAAACTAATGTGCAAGATAATAAAGAGGCCTACCCCGATCCAACGTTCGATGATGTTCCACCATTGAGCACTTCGACCGAAAGATTTATACCTACAACAAGTTCTCAAAAAACAAGAAGAGAAAGTACATAATGATAATATAAAGGGGTTAGCACATTATATAACATAATCCATTAATAAACATTACAAACATACCCATGGATATTAATCATATATTTTCACGATTCCAATAGGATGAGAAAGGAGTATTTCTATTAATAATTGATCAACATAAGTGACAAAATTACAAACTTCCATGTCGGCACGGTTTGAAACCAAGAAACCAAGTTCCTTCCAACTAGGCCTCCACCACTTCAATTCCCCACCAAAGGAAAGCTCATAGGAGAGAGACAATGAGGTTCTCTCAACAATAAGGAAATATCCTGGGGGCTAAACACTGTATTCAGACTTGAGGGACAAAGGGATGTAGAATCAATATGAAGTAATTTCTCCAGAGTAACTTTTCTCTCAAAGTTGAATGCTTTCTCATCTTTTCCATGGTTCGGAATTGTTCTTTTATATTCTTCAAAATGAAACTGAAGGGTCGAGTCGAAACATTTCCAGTATGTGTAAGGCCAAGGATCAAAGATTTCCTGTCGTGACAGGGAAACCCGACTCCATTTTTGAATTTTCTAGCATAAATCCCAATGTGCATGGGCTTTAGTGGAGTAGCCTATTATTGGTCACTATAATTGCTTAATTGATTCAAACAATCAAGTGATACATAAATTTTCAACCCAGGGAAGTCTTTTTATTTCAAAGATAACCACGCACTATATATGCTCAATGCCAAAAGCAACTTAGAGTTGTAGTAAAGAAAATTATACTAATCACACTTGCTTTGAATAAACTGAAGTTCTGAATTAAATCATAGGAAAACAACCTCCCTATTGCATATCTTAAAGGTTAATCTAAGAATCTTGGATTACATTAAAATAACACTTGCAATAGGAAAGAACAACTATTATGCAACCAGAGAACATGACCCTTACTCCCAAATAGAGACTTCAGTACTAACACTCTTTCATGAAAACAGTAATGCAGAAAAAGTTAACTCTATCTAGCAGAGAACAAGGCCATCTAGTTCCTTCCTTTCTAAGCAGGAACCTTAAACCCTATTTCTGTTTAGCACACTTGTGAAATTGAGATTTACAGAGAACATGATGGTCTGATCCCTTCCTTTCTGAGCAAGGAACCTTAACCCAGTCTCTGGCTAGCACACTTGCAGGAATAATGGAAATCTACAGAGAACAGGATATTTCGATTCCTTCCTTTCTGAGAAGGAACCCTTAACCCAATCTCTGAATAGAACGCTTGTATAAGTAAATGGAATCTACAGAGAACAGGATGTTCTGATCCCTTCCTCTCTGAGAAGGAACCCTTAACCCAGTCTTTGGCTAGCACACTTGCATAAATAAATGAAATCTACAGAGAACAGGATGTTCTGATCCCTTCCTCTCTGAGAAGGAACCCTTAACCCGGTCTCTGGCTAGCACACTTGCAGAAATAAATGAAATCTACATAGGATAGGATGTTCTGATCCCTTCCTCTCTGAGCAAGAACCCTTAACCTAGTCTCTGGCTAGCACACTTGCAGAAATAAATGAAATCTATAGAGAACATGATGTTCTGATCCCTTCCTCTTTGAGCAGGAACCCTTAACCCAGTCTCTGGCTAGCACACTTGCAGAAATAAATGAAATCTACAGAGAACAGGATGTTCTGATCCCTTCCTCTCTGAGCAGGAACCGTTAACCCAGTCTCTGGCTAGCCTCATAAAATCATCACACAAGATTGATAATAAAAAGAATTACGAATTTCATTCAAAAAATAAGACAGAGTCAGTAGTGTTTCAGCAGAGCAGAATTCATTAAAAGCAGTGTTTCAGCAAATAAAATTTAATCAAAGCATAAACAGAGATTGTAATAACACACTTCTAAACTAATAGGTGAATCTTGTGATGAAGGTGGGCCCTCCCTTCTCACAAGATTCCCCTGAAACGAGAAATCTAGAGACGGATACTCAAAGCAGTCTTTTATTCATCTATCAAAATATCATATTACAGTCTGAAAATGAAGTACGTCCCTCGCTCTAAGGCTTTTCAATACATCCAACTTTCCCCCCCTCGAATGATGATTTCCCCTTATTTAAAGAGGGAACCCCTTCGATACAATAAATTACAGTGTGTATCTGAGTCCTATATTTTGTCGGATCTACTTTCTAAACCAGCATAGGATGTCCTAGTCTCGCGCAACAGAATGCTATTACAGGAGGTGAATGAGGTATTGTTGTTACGGCTGGTGTAAAAGCTTCTTCTCGTTACTGCTGATGTTGTTTCAGCATTGTAATTCGTGGACTGTTTCAGCCACGTGAATTGCGCTTTTGACTGTATCAGCATTGTGTAGGAGAAACGGTTAGTGCTTTGTTGACCGCTGACTGTAACGGCTTCCTTTGTGTTTCAACATCGTCGGTCCTGTCGGTTCCCTCTGTGTTTCAGCATTTGCAACTCTGGACTGTGTAACAGCTCCGTGTTTCAGCATCTGCGACTCCAGACTATGTAACGGCTCTGTGTTTCAGCATCTGCGACCTCAGACTGTATAACAGCTCTGTGTTTCAGCATCTGCGACCTCAGACTGTATGACAGCTCTGTGTTTCAGCATCAGTTCTGTGTTTCAGCAACAACGACCTTGGACAGTTATGTGTTTCAGCAATAGGCCTCAAATGCTAATCTGCAGTTTTGAACACTTATGCATTTCTAATCAATGGTCAAGTACGAGAGTGATGTAAAATATTATGCAAAACAAATTAAACGTATAGTAATGAGAAGGGATGTTGTATACCTTTGGGATGATCAAATGAAGTGATAGTATGGGTCTAAATATGAGTGATCAAGAGTATAATAGTGGAAAAAAGTATAGGCAAAAAGGTACATTGTGTGGTCCTAACATCCCCTCCAACTCAAGGTGTTGCGTGTCCTCAGGCAACTCACTCTGAATCAAAGTCTGGATACCGACTCTGAACATGTAAGTTACTCAAGCAGTAACTGTGGGAGGTACTGTCTGTTGGCGTTCTGAACCCTTGCACCTGCTGTAATCTTTGCCATGATGCTATTTATGCCTTCTTAGGAAGCTTATAACTGACTTGATACCTTTCTATTGGAAACCAGAGAATGGGAAAATAAAACCGGTACCCTATCCAATTTTCAGCACAATGTCTAACACACTGGATGTAGTTGGGTATCCTGGAAATTGCTACTTCTAGGTTGGCAGGACCAAAAGGATTGTGTTGTTCTCTCTTCTCTGTGGATTGCTGCCAAAACAGGTTATTGGCCTGGAGGGCAGGAATCTCTATGGATATGATAATGTGCTCACAATCCTGGAGCACTTCTGATTGTAGCTACTGAACATGTTCAGTCACCCCTGGTTGTTTTAAGAACTCATAATATTCTATGATAAAAGTGGCTGCCTTCTGTGGTTTTGGTCTAATCCAGAGCAGGCGATTATCTTCATTGTGCTTAGCAGCCAAAAAGTCATCTTGCCACAAAATCTGATTAGAGAGAAAGGATGTAAATTCTCGAATTTGAATGTCCCCAACAAGGGGATTTATGTTTAGAAACCTGTTTTCTGGAATAGCCTCATTATGAAAGTATGCCTCACAGAGGAGGTGCTGATCCCTAATAGAGGCAGCTACAAAAGTTTTGATAAAATCTGTTGATTGTATTACTGCATGGGGTTTACCTTCTATAATGGATTTGATCTGAAACCATGTGAGTCTCTCCATAAGGAATAAGGATTAGTTGCAAGATGGATTTCTTGTGGCCAGTAGCTTCTAGACCAAATCAAATACCAGGACCTTAAGCTCACGAGACCAGTAGCTTGTGGCCAGTAGCTTCTAGACCAATTTGCCTTTCAATTCTTTGTTCTTCTTCTTAAGCTCACGAGCTTCCTGGCGTGTCTGTTCTAATACTTCCCAATTTGAGTAAGTATGGTTGATCCAGATTTGTTTGTGCACTTGCAG
>JZKD02S1674554.1:76991-90064 GCA_000966675.3 Picea glauca
GATGGACAAGGCTGCTTCTTATTCTGCTTGCTTTTTCTTAATCTGCAGGGTATCCATCTGTGAGGCAAAAGAGCTTAACATTTTAGTTTTAAAATCTTCAAGTAAATTACCTATCTCGGTTCTTGTTGCTCCCCCACTGGCTGATTTTTGGAATCTTGAAAATGTGGTGTCCCTGTTGTTTAATCTGTTTCTTGAAGCTCCCCTTGAACATCTTTTGCATAAATTGACAATTTCATCGTATGATTCCTCAGATATGTCCCCTTTCCCAAGCATATTCAGCATATCCAGAGATTCATCCCTTACCCCTTTTAATAAAATAGTTTTGAGAATATCCTTAATTACATTGGGATGACTGGATATTTGTAGATTGTATTGTAACCTTTCTACAAAGTCTTCTAGATTCTCATCCTCTTTCTGCATCATTTTAAATAGATCCTCCCTCTTTTCTCTCGTTCGGCAGTAGTCCTGGTATTTGTTCAGGAATTTATGTTTCATTTGGTCCCATGTTGTGATTACATGGCCTATAAGACTCATAAACCATCTTAGTGCATTACCTTTTAGTGTTGCTGGAAATAACTTTAGTTTTTGAGCATTAGAAACGTAATCATAACTTCTACATAATATATCAAACTCAAACAAAAATTCATCAGGATCCTCTGAATATAAACCATGAAAATTAGGAAATGCTGAGAGTGGAATGTTTTTCATGGGGGTTTCCCCTCTAGGGAGATCGCCAATAGGGAATCCTAGTGTAGAGAAAGAGTTTTCATCTTTTATCTCTCCTTCATGACCTGCCTGTTCTTCGTGATGCAATTATTCATTGTACTCATCCATGTTCTCCTCTATCTGCTCCCCCGCTGCACTTGCTCTATCCTCAATGTCTCCTACTGGCTTTTGGACTGTCTCAGGACTCCAAACTTCTTTCCCTGTTCCAAAAATTGCTCGAAATGAAGGCTGGGAGTTCTGTTTTTGAAGGTTTGGTCGTTGAGCAGCAGATTCAGACTTTGATAAAATCTCGTCAATGTAAGTATTTCTTCCTCCTTTTCCTTTTCCCTTGCCACCTGTAGAGTTAGTGTATTTGGGGTCTCTCATGGATTCTTTTTATATAAAGAAAATAAATCACAAGTTCTTTTGAAATCTATAACTATCTTCCCCGGCAACGGCGCCAAAATGTTGGTCACTATAATTGCTTAATTGATTCAAAAAATCAAGTGATACATCAATTGTCAACCCAGGGAAGTCTTTTTATTTCAAATATAACAACGCACTATATATGCTCAATTCCAAAAGCAACTTAGAGTTGTAGTAAAGAAACTTATACTAATCACACTTGCTTTGAATGAACTGAAGTTCTGAATTAAATCACAGGAAAGCAACCTCCCTATTGCAGATCTTAAAGGTTAATCTAAGAATCCTAGATTACATTAAAATAACACTTGCAATAGGAAAGAACAACTATTCTGCAACCAGAGAACATGACCTTACTCCCAAACAGAGACTTCAATACTAACACTCTTTTATGAAAACAGTAATGCAGAAAAAGTTAACTCTATCTAGAAGAGAACAAGACCATCTAGTTCCTTCCTTTCTAAGAAAGAACCTTAAACCCTATTTCTGTTTAGCACACTTGTGAAATTGAGATTTACAGAGAATAGGATGGTCTGATCCCTTCCTTTCTGAACAGGGACCCTCAACCTAGTCTCTAGCTAGCACACTTGCAGGAATAATGGAAATCTATAGAGAACAGGATATTTTGATTCCTTCCTTTTTGAGCAGGAACCCTTAACCCAATATCTGGCTAGCACGCTTGCAAAAGTAAATGGAATCTACAGATAACAAGATGTTATGATCCCTTCCTCTCTGAGAAGGAACCCTTAACCCAGTCTCTGGCTAGCACACTTGCATAAATAAATGAAATCTACAGAGAACTGGATGTTTCGATCCCTTCCTCTCGAAGAAGGAACCCTTAACCCAGTATCTGGATAGCACACTTGCAGAAATAAATGAAATCTACAGAGAACAGGATGTTCTGATGCCTTTCTCTCTGAGCAGGAACCCTTAACCCAGTCTTTGGCTAGCACACGTGCAGAAATAAATGAAATCTACAGAGAACAGGATGTTCTGATCCCTTCCTCTCTGAGCAGGAACCCTTAACCCAGTCTCTGGCTAGCACACTTGCAGAAATAAATGAAATCTACAGAGAACAGGATGTTCTGATCCCTTCCTCTTTGAGCAGGAACCCTTAACCCAGTCTCTGGCTAGCCTCATAAAATCATCACACAAGATTGCTAATAAAAAGAATTACGAATTTCATTCAATAAACTAAGACAGAGTCAGTAGTGTTTCAACAGAGCGGAATTCATTAAAAGCAGTGTTTCAGCAAACAAAAGTTAATCAAAGCATAAACAAAGATTTTACTAACACACTTCTAAACTAATGGGTGAATCTTGTGATGAAGGTGGGCCCTCCCTTCTCACAAGATTCCCCTGAAACGAGAAAGCTAGAGACGGATACTCAAAGCAGTCTTTTATTCATCTATCAAAATATCATATTACAGTCTGAAAATGAAGTACGTCCCTCGCTCTGAGGCTTTTCAATACATCCAACTTCCCCCCCCCTCGAATGATGATTTCCCCTTATTTAAAGAGGGAACCCCTTCGATACAATAAATTACAGTGTGTATCTAAGTCCTATCTTTAGTCGGATCTACTTTCTAAACCAGCATAGGATGTCCTAGTCTCGCGCAACAGAATGCTATTAGAGAAGATGAATGAGGTATTGTTGTTACGGTTGGTGTAACAACTTCTTCTCGTTTCTACTGATGTTGTTTCAGCATCGCAATTCACGGGTTGTTTCAGCCACGTGAATTGCGCTTTTGACTGTGTCGGCATTGTGTAGGAGCAATGGTTAGTGCTTTGTTGACCGCTGACTGTAACGGATTCCTTTGTGTTTCATCATCGTCGGTCCTATCGGTTCCCTCTGTGTTTCAGCATCTGCAACTCTGGACTGTGTAACAGCTCCGTGTTTCAGCATCTGCGACTCTGGACTATGTAACGACTCTGTGTTTCATCATTTGCGACCTTGGACCGTATAACAACTCTGTGTTTCAGCATTTGCGACCTCGGACTGTATGACAACTCTGTGTTTCAGCATCATTTCTGTGTTTCAGCAACAGCGACCTTGGACAGTTCTGTGTTTCAGCAATAGGCCTCAAATGCTAATCTGCAGTTTTGAACACTTATGCATTTCTAATCAATGGTCAAGTACGAGAGTGATGTAAAATATTATGAAAAATAGATTAAACGTATAGTAATGAGAAGGGACGTTGTATACCTTTGGGATGATCAGATGAAGTGATAGTATGGGTCTAAATATGGGTGATCAAGAGTATAATAGTGGAAAAAATTATAGGCAAAAAGGTACATTGTGTGGTCCTGACACCTATGTATACGCATGTTGTATAGTAGATAGGGTATGTATATGTGGAAAAGTGTGTATTTTTTGCTCTGGATTCATCAAAAAGGGATGATAAGTTTGCATAGGGAAATGGAAAAATTCCCTCTGTGCAAGATATCAATGGTGAGGCAAATCTTTCTATAACAGTCTAAGGTATTCAACTCTACCTCAAGCATATGACCTCACATCTCATCCTACTTTCTAAAGAGTCCTTCCAACGTGGTCGTGATCTCGTTTGGAGTATTGCATGTAGAAACATGAAACCATAGATCATTGGAGATTAACTCAAGAAGTAGTCATGTGGCCTCATCCTTACGGTTCACCCATATGATATTTTCAATCGTTGATGTAGGTTCTATTTATGTTTCCATCATCAAAATATACAGTCATTTTCTTTTGAGTTGGAATGTTCGCTTGGTCTTCCAATCAAAATAATTGTATGGTGTGAGGATTACTATTGGCGTGAATTTGACCAAACTAGGGTCCTTCGCAGGTTTCCAATAAAAGGTACCATGTAGTCTAGAGTGCTAACATTTTCATCTCCTCTGAAGAGAAGAAGTCTCACCCAAAGCACTGCTGATACAGATAGATAGGGAAGGGTAGGGAGAAGACTAAATAGGATCCATACAGTAGTCATAACTCATTCATGTTCTTGCGCAAGAGACATTAACAGATCTAAAACATATAAATGCAAGAATCCATCCTACTTACCCTGTGAGCAAGCATTTAAATGTTGAACTCATAAGCCATAAGGAAACACTGTACTGCATAAGTAAACATACAAAGACAAAACATATTTTGAAATTTGGTCCTGCTTCATATTATCTTTAGGATCTTTCTCTGATTACAAACACAGAATTACATAGTAGGGCTCAGTACAGACTCTTGTCTTTGGACTCATGCCACAGAGTTGTAATTTTCCCACTGATAGGTCCAATTCATTATAGATTCAAAATTGTCTTCCTTTGACTTAAAACAATAAAAAACTAATAGCAAAACCTGGGCGAATCTGACCAACCTGACTCGACTCAACCCAACTAACTAACTCATAAACTAATGAAACAACTAGTGAGTGAACAAATGAACCCTTTTACATTTATGTTCAACCCTATATATAGTTGGGTTGTGTCTTCCTTCTTGGCTTGCACGCTTTCTTTTTATGTTGCAATCGTTTATTGCTTCATTGAAGTTGCACTGACTTACGCAACTACTTTATGTTTCTCTTTCTCCCGACCTCTGATGGAGTTTGTGCAACTCGTGCTTAGTCAAAACTTGCACAATTCTTCCTCAAAAATGAAGGGCCCAACATGCTATGACCACAATCATTGACTTGTCCTCGAGTCAAACTCTTGGTTCTTTCACATCCCCCAAGAGAATCTGCTATTTTTCCTTGTCCGTCTTTTCTTTTTCTTTGGGATATTTTGTTTGTGTTCTTTCTTCCTTTACCTCCTCAAACGAAGGGCCCAATTATCGTACCAAATCAAACTCTCTGTTCTTTATTCCTTGAAAGCTTCCAACTTTGTCCTGCCATTTCCAGGCGAGGAGTGATGCTTCTGCAAGGAACTGTTGGTTCGTCTCTTTGTTGTACTCCTTTGCCTTGGATGCAACCAATGAGTTCCATTCAGAATCTGTTGTTGCGTCAACTTGATGCATTTGAATATAGGCAGCCTGAACTACTACTCAAAAATCACATAGCTCTTTCTTGGCTATGAACTGTGCCTCATAGAGTGTATTTAGTTCGTTGTCGGCCTGCTCAATTTGGTCGAACTTTTGTTTTTGCTCCATGTGGTCCATTGTGCCTGAAACTTCTTCATTCAACACCTGTATCTTTGTGCATACCTCCTCTAAGACTTGATTTCATTGAGCGATGATGCCCATCCAGTTGTTGAATTCTCTGAATATTTTGGTGCAGTCCGTTGTGTGATTGTGCAATGATGGTCAAGCATTGTTGCCTTGCAATATTATCTTTTGCATTTGTTCTTGCCACTCTGCAGACTGTTTTTCTACTTCCTGCTGGACCATTTGTAGCTTCTCTTGTAGCTAGTCAGTGCAAGTAGTGAGTTGCGTCCATGATTCTTGTAACATCTCGATCTATTTCTCTGCATCACCTATGTCATTGGCCTCGGGTAGTTCAGGCGCAACCATATGAATCTCCGACCAGGCTTCAAAACGTTTTTCCTGCACTTTTTCTAGTTTGCGTTGGACTTGGAGTTTTTCATGTGCCTCCTACATTCTGCATGTTTGCGCAATGAATTGTTCCTTCCTTGCAATATCGACAGATCTCTCGGCTTCCTGGAGCCTTTGATCTAACTGATTCGTTGATGCCTTGATTATTCCAAATAAGTGTGGTGTTGGCCACTGTACCAGGTCGACAAATGAGGGAGTTGCATCGGTGGGTGCCCACATCTATAGTGGACGTCCACTAGCCATTGAATGGTCCAAGTGGGTTTTGACCTGCTCCTCTATTGGTGGAACTGGTGCGATCCTCAACCTTAGCTCTGCTAGAAAAAGAATCAAAACCTATGTTCTTGATATGCAGAGTTACATCAATTATGCACATCGTTGAGGGTTCTGGAGAACCTGCTCTATTTTTTCTCGCATGGCTATCGTATCTGCGGCTCTTCCGGTGCTTCTTCTTTATGTGCCATGATTTCTTGGGCACCCTCACCCTTGGATACTGAGGTGAGTTGTTGGTTGTTTTCAGGTTCCATCTCCTCTCTAGCTCGAGTGTCTTCTTATTGTGCTGAAGATTTAGGCTGCTATTCTTGGGCGTTTGGATTCAAATCATCCAACGCCATGCTCGTCTCTAAGGATTTGGAGTCAGGACTAGAAACTTATGATCTTTTCTTGGTTAATTCTCTGGTTATTTGTGGAATTCATTCCACTGTCATTGGTTGATTGAGCTACATCGGTTATGAGGTTGTGGTCTGATGTGGACTAGGAGTGATGAGGTTTCGTAATTGGAGTGGTGGGGGTTGTTCAACAACGACTATGGACAAAAATGTTTCTGGCTCCGGGTCATCCTGAATATCAATGATAGTGGTGGCTTTGGTCATGGCATGGGTGCTGGGAGTGATAGATGCAAGGGGTTGTGGGTTCAGGGGTTTGTTCAGTGAGACCCCAGTTCTGGGCCTCTTCACCAATGGTTCGGTACTGAGCACAATGCCCAAGATCTGGTTAACTTGCACACCTGACAACACGACATTGTCTGGTAGTTGTCGGTGGGATGATATTTTTCTCAACTATGACTATTGTATCTCTTCTTCCTCCTTAGAGTCTGTTTGTATTGGAGCAACTGGATTCTTCTGCTCATGGCCTAAACTCGGTCCTTCTTCTACTTTGTTGTCTTTTTTATTCAATAGCTCCGCAGGAAAAATGTAATGCATTCTCGATTTATGTGGGCCACATTTGACTCCTAGACATGACATGACTTCCTTCTCAAAGGCTTCCTCATCCAAATAGAATGGTAGCATCCTTGTGTGGAAATGTTCCTTGATGAAATGTCTCGGCTAGATGAATGTGTTGTGTTGGTTTATGCTGAAGGCGATATTCCTCATGTTATAGTTGAGGAGATCCTATGGGATGCACAACCTCTATGTTATGTCTATCATACCATTATACCATTTTGCAAATGCTATGTTGTTGAGTTTTGTATTCTCCGAGTCTTGTTTGGATTGTCATGGCTTGAACATCTTCACCATGCATCCCTTATCTGATATTGTTAGTTGTCTACCCACATGTGGCATCCATTTGAGCATTGAAAATGCCACAAGTAGGTATCCATAGGTGAAGGTTCCTCCCTTCTCCCACAGTTCCTCACAAGCTACTAGTAGTTCCTCCAACAAGAAACTACACCAATTGAACATTGCTCCATTTGCACAAAAGTCGGGGATTGATAACACATCTAGAGTGAATTATCCCTTATAGTAAGACCTCATAACCTTGTTGGCTATGATGTAGCATCCATTTCATACTTTCTCGAGAAGTATTGGTTAAATTATTGTTGTGCGTCCTCCTCTCTTTGTGTTAAATGTCTCATATAGGATAAGCTCGCCTTTCTTTTTCCCGTGCTTACCGGGACCATAGAATCCCTTTGACACATCCTATCCTTGGGAGGATAGTCCAGTAATGTGTTGGATGTCTTCATCATGGATTGGATACCACTTATCCAACCATAGACTTCTGTCATGCACCCTGCTTATTAGAAATTTTGTGCAGTGCGCAATCTTGCATGTGGTACCAAAGACTAGTAAGTCTCTTAGGTTCATGATGGTCGAGTTAAATAAGTTGATGAAATCTTATTTTGGTACAACTTACATTCCTCCTATTCCATACAAAAGTATATCCCAAAATACATATGTGTGCATCTGTGGGAACAAGGTTGAATATGTGAGGTCAAGGTCGAGGATCTTTACGTGCTCTACCTGCCCTTTGAGATCACTCACGATCTCAACCCAGGGGTCATAGGGATCATTTGGTACTGCTTCTTTATTCATGGTGCTTCGTCTTGTTGTGGCTCTCAAAATTTTCACTTCTGTGGCAGGTAAGAACTAGGGTTACGTCTGGATATTTTACAATGGTCCTAACTTGTTCGCACGACTGATTTCGAAAATGGATATGCTCTTTTTAGAAATAGTACATTCTCGGATGAGTTCTAAGAGGCTTATAACTGGATTAATGAGTAAGGTTTTAGCAATAACTTCTACTCATCATGACCATATGGACACAACTGGGTGTGAGTTGTCTGATGGGATGGTTTAATCAAGGTAAATCCTATTGGCGATCTGGGTATTTACTTATTTGAGTGGAATAGGGACGTGGCTGATTTGAGACCTTTCTATTTGATGAGTGGGTTTCATGGTGCAAACTTTGATGGAATCTTGGCATAATGGATCTTTATGGCTTAGTGGGCTTCATACGGGGTACTAGAATGGCAATAAAGGTTGTGACTAGACTGGGTTTGCGTGGCCTATAACTCAGATTGGATTTGGATTCATGGCCCCTCCGACCACAAAGGTTGTCCCCGTCATCTTTATTAACTATCATTAATGGAGTCTCTTATGCTTCGGGTCCTGTACTGTTGAGTCTTTGGTTCTGTATCAACCAACACTTAGAGAAAACAAATGAACTATGTGTTATGGAACAATGTTGCACATATGGACTTTATTAACTGAATTTACAAAATTTTAGAAAGAAAACAAAACTCAAATCTATCTACTGTCCTTCTCTCTCAGGTTTGAAACAGGTAGGGCTTCATGTTTGCAAAATTCACCCATACCGGTCGTAGCAAAACATCCAATTGCGCGAGTTTGACTGCTCTTAAGGGTCAGATCTTTGCAACTATGAAGGACCCCAACCAGTGCATACACATCTTTCCAGGATGCTTTTGGTTTCGACTATCATAGAGTAACACCTTGTCCCCTTGTGTGAATACCTTGGTCTTAATGTGTCGGTCATGCCAATATTTTTTTCTTTCCTTTTCAACTGACTGATGGAATTTTGCTAGAAATCTAGTTTCCTCGAGTTCTTGTAGCTTCGCAAGTCTCTGTGCCAATGATTCCTCTTCTGTCATACATGTGACTTGTGAAATATACAGGCTTGGAGTGATGAACTCTGCAGGAACCACTACCTCTCTCCCATAGACTAATTGGAATGGTGTGTATCTATGGAGTTTATTTTTGGTTGTCCTGTAGGCCCATAGTATAGCTGGAACTCTATCATCCCAACCCTCTCAGTTTGCACAACAGACATTTGTAAGTCCTTTTTCCAGAATCTTGTTGAAGGCTTCAACTATTATGTTGGCATGTGGATGGTATGGACTACTCTTGTGATGTTGAATTAGAAATTCTGTTGTAAGGGTTGCTATAGTGTTTCTAATGAAATGAGCACCCAGATCGCTAGTTAGGCTCTTGGGACATCTGAACCGGGTAATGATATTCTCAAAAATGAACTGGCAATAATTTCTATCGAACAATATTGTTTCGCTTCTGCTTCTACCCAATGGGTAAGGTAGTTAGTCATGGTAATGATGTACCTAGCCTTTGAATGTTTAGCTATGGGGTTGATTGGTCCAATGAAGTCAACTACCCATTTCTCAAATGCCTATAGAGCTCTAACTGGTTGTAGTGGTAGTTCATCTTGTCGTGATGACTTGCCCACACGTTGACAAATATCACACGATCTAGTGAATGCTTTTGCATCTTTGAAGATTGTTTCCCACCAAAGTATTGCTTGTAGAACTTTCTATGTTTTGGCCTTTCCTCCTATGTGGCCTCCTGTGATTCCACTATGGAATTCCTAGAGTATGTCCCTCCTTTCATGATCCAAGACGGGTCGTCTGAGGATGTTGTCTAGTCCTAGTTTATACAATTGTCTGGCAAATAGTTGGTAGTCTGCTGCTCTAATGACCATATGGTGTTTCTGGGTTGCGGAATATGTTTCAGGACAGACCCATGTACTGATAACTATTGTTATGTACTCCAGATATTCTGATATGGCCTCAATCCTGAACAAGTCTGCATATGGGAGATGGTCATCCACTTCTCCGCCACTTTCTCCTGACTCTATCCTGGATAGATGGTCGGGTCCAACGTTGCATCGTCCTGGTTTGTTGATGACTTCAAAGGAAAATTCCAAAAATAACAACATCCATCTACGAATTCTCCCTTCCAACACAGGTTTGTTAACTATGTATTTCAGTGCAGAATGATCAATAAAGAATTTGAAATGAGATCCTAACAGATAATGTCTAAATTTTTGTAAAGAATAAATCATTGCTAAGCCTTCCCTTTCTGTTATTGTGTAGTTGTGTTCTTCTTGCGACAACTTTCAACTCACAAAATAGATAGGGTGATCCATAACTCCATCTCCAGTTTGCATTAAGATATCTCCTAAGGCAATTCCGGAAAAATCTACATGGACGTGAAATTCCTTCTCCCAATTTGGGAATATCAGAATCGGTGATGTAATGAGCTTCTCCTTAAGTGTCTCAAATGATTTTTCACATTTGAGAGTCCATTGGAACGTTTCATCCTTTTTCAAGAGGTTTTCCAGAGGTGCATTAATGTTGGCATATCTTCGAAAGAACCTGCGGTAGTAACCTGTGTGTCCTAGTGTGGAGCGCAACTGTTTAGCACTCGTAGGTGGTGTCATATTCAAAATGACTGCAACTTTGGCTAGGTCTACAAATAATCCTTCTTGGCAAACTATGTGGCCCAATAGATTTCCATGTGGCACAAAAAATATACACTTTCTGAGATTTAATGAAATTTGCAACTCTCTACATCTATCAAACATTAGCCTTAGCAATGCTACATGTTCCTTAAGCAATCTATATATTGTCCAATCATCCATATAGACTTCTATAAATTTGTGAATGAATTCTCTAAAGGCTACTATCACAATCCTGAAAAAAACTGCAGGTGTGTTATTTAAGCCAAATGGCATCACGTTGTATGCAAAATATCCCCATTCTATAATGAAAGTGGTCTTTCATTTGTCTTCTTTAGAAATCCTAACTTGATGGTATCCTAAAAATCTATTCGTGAATGAGTATGCTTCCTTCCCCGCAACCTGTTCTAGCACCTTATCAGTAAAGGGTGTTGGGAAAGGGTCATGCACACAAAAAAAGTTGAGGCTTATGTAGTCCACATAGACTCTAATATCCTTAGTGTATTTCTTGCTTTGAATGACTATCGGGTTGACCCACTCGGCTTCTTCTACCACAAAAATGAGACCTTCTTCTAACATTTTTTCAATTTCCTTCTTAACTTTCTCTTTTACTCTTGGGTTAAGACAATATGGTCTATGTCTGGCAGGATTGAATCATGGTTTTAACTCAATCTCCATTTCTCCCATGAATCCTTTGATTCCCTTTAATTCTGAAAAATTCTTTGGGAACAAATCCTCATATTCCCTCAGTAAAATATGTATTTCCTAATTGGTTTTCTCATCCCAGTAATCTCCCACCATAGCTAGCTTGGGTTACTCTTGTAGTCCCTATGTTGAGTCTACGCAATTTTTGATCTTAAAATGAAAAAGACTTGTATTCTTGAAAATATTTGCAAGATTTAATTCATGTGTTAAAATGCAAATGGATCAATTTTGCAACACAAATTTTATAGAAAATTACTCATTCAAGATGCATATAAATAACAACAATAAACAACGAACATAAAACACATAACACAACAAATGATAAAGGAGTTCACCCCTCTCTTGGGCTACATCTCCTGGTCCAGTTTCCAATGGATCTTTTGTATTATTTGCTCAAAGTTCTCAAATATGTGCTTTACAATGCTCAAAATGCCAAATAGATGGCTCCAATGGCTTCAAAATGTCCAAAAACCCCTAGTTGGGATTTTTCAACACCTCATTTGGCCAAAAATTGAAGAATATAGGCTTCCTGGAAGTTCCCCTTCAAACTTGTTGTCTTTGGATCGACATAATGCACCCTTGTTGCCTCAACCTAGCCCCCATGTGCTTTATGAGTTAAAACTTAGCACCGGGTGCAACTGCACAAACGATGCAAACTATAGAACGGTTATGGGCACACCTAATCCCTAACCACTAAGGCCATGGTCGTGTAACCCATGTGACTGCTCATTTAAATAAAAAAGGGCCAAGAATTTAAGAGAAAATGTTATCATGACAAGTGGCGGGTGTTGGTTATGCAACCGTTTGAACCAAAATACAAATCCGTGCACGTGCCAACGGTGTGACAAAGAGTCATATGTTATTGTATATACTACCGGGGGATGGGGCTAAGCCCCAGCCCGAGCACGCCCCAACTATCCACATATGCAAATTCAAATAATTTTAAAACTATTATATGGTAAGTACTACCATGTGGGCGCATTGGCAGCCTAGCCCTTGCCAAAGCATTGTGTTGAGTTGGAGGTTCAGGGTTCGAATCCCATGAACTACATAAAATTTTGAATGACCAAACCAAACAACGGGGTGCCATGTGGCACCATACAACCAATCAAAAACTACCACATGTCGCAATATCATTCATCCACATCTGCCAACCAATGAATGACATGTGTCGTACGGTCCTGCCAATTCATCTCTACCACGTGTCATACAGACATGCCACGTCAGCATTCATACGGACTGTACGGACTGTACAGTCAGCATCCCTTTTTTTTTGCTTGTTTGACGTTTTGAACAGAACATGATATCTCTCTCATCCGACATCCATTTGAACCCAAATGAGTTGCGTTGGGTTCATGACAATGAGACCTATGCTCCTGTTCAATTTGAAGTGATTCTAAGCACTTTGAATTTTGAGCAAAATTTCATCCCCTGGATCACACCTCCCCATTGGAAAGCTTTTGGACCTCCAAAAGACTATTTTCAGTCTATCTGAAGATGAGAGTATATCTCCCTCACCTTTCCAGCCTCAATCCACTTGGTTTTTCTTGGATTTGTGCCTTTCATACCAACTCAAAGATATTCCACATTTCCTCGTTTTGAAGTTCTTATTCTCCTATCAAGGATTGTGTCTTCATGTAGTTCTGTAAGATATTCTAGGGAAAAATCATCTATAGAAGGAATCTGAACATGATCTCCTTGATCATCAATCAAAGGAGGCTCATACAATTTCAAATTCTCAA